>BGPR01007463.1:38266-62786 GCA_013235015.1 Araneus ventricosus
ACATCTAGAGCCAGCTAGATAGAGAATGGTGGAGAACCGTTGCTTGATGATTATGCAAGCATATATGCGAATCTTGTTTTCTAAAACTGTCTCGAATCGTCTGCTGTCTTGGAAGTTGTGTACCAAATGTGTGCAGTGACGTAGCTGCAACTTTTGCCGCCCTTTCTTTTCAAGTTATAAATGGCGCATACACCTGAAATAGAAGCAATAAATTCCAGGAAAAACATTTTATTAGTAACGCGAAATTGATTGCGACATCGCGGGCTCTCCACCAGTCTTTCTTTCAGATATCCGCAATTTACTGAGAAAAGGCCAAAAATATCAATCAATTAAATTAGTTATTTCTTTATGTACACATTGATCAACACTCTGACTCCTAAGCCGGCCGTCACCGGCCATGCAACTTCTATACTAGTGGGGCGGATTTCGGTGAGATGCTGTTCCGAAAGGGGGGAGAAAGCAGTTGGGCGAGTGATCATTAAAGGGATCCTTAAGGGAGAGATAAGAGATGAAAGGCCTGTCATTCGTATCTCCCACCACCCGTAGTGCGGGGAAAAGAAAGAACGGGGCGGACGAACCCATTCCACAGATCAATTAGCAAGCAAACCTCCGTATACAACTGTACTCAGATTTTGAGAACTCTTTGTAGTCAGAGGGTTAAGCTAGTGAAGCGGCTCTTCTGAGTTATGAAATTATTTTCTCGCATGTCTGATTCTGACGCCCGGCCTCCCTCCTCCCCCCTTTAGCTACGCCACTGAGTGTGTGCCCAAGAACCTTGCACCCAGTTACACTGACTTTTATTCCAGGCAGT
The DNA here is from genome assembly GCA_013235015.1 of Araneus ventricosus. Lineage (NCBI taxonomy): Eukaryota > Metazoa > Arthropoda > Arachnida > Araneae > Araneidae > Araneus > Araneus ventricosus. The sequence continues at coordinate 39,078 of BGPR01007463.1, forward strand.
AGACTTAGGCGATATAGGAATACAAACAGTTGATTACATGCTATGGCAAATGTCTCAGTTTCACTGGTAAATAAGTTGAAAATTTATTTGATAAATAATTGAATCTATTCCAATAAATGTTTCAAAAAATAACCCTGTTAACTTTCTATTTAAGGTCTTGGTGAAATTTAATTTCTGGATAATCTTCGTACTATGAATAAAATCAGTGAATTCGGATTTTCAATGTTGAAAATGAAAGCTTACGTTACACCTTTGGTCTACAAGGGTTATAAGCGACACTATAATTCTCGCTGGTCTAAAATAAGGTCTGCAATTCTGGTGATAAAATCATACAGCAAATTTCATTCGTCTAAATCGCTGTATTTTTGTCATTTCTCATGTTCTCTTGCGAATGGACTTACAGACGGAAATACTTCTCCGAAAAATATTGCCCATAATTTGATAGAACAATTTTGATGTAAATAGGGCATACTAATATTGTATTTGAGTTATAGTATTTCAAACAGATGGATTCAATTCCAAAAATTGTCTTTTTTGGGGGGGGAGGGGGAAGAAACGTACGTCTCTCGGAGAAGAAACGCAGATATTCGTCAAAATTTCGAGGTCGAATTTTTCGACGATTAAAATACTAAATTTCATCCGTCTACCTCATTTCGTATTTGAGTTATGGTATTTCAAACAGACGGACATAATTCCAAAAATTGTTTTTTTCAGTCTCACGGAGAAAACGTAGAAATTCGTCAAAATTTCGAGATCGAATTTTTCGACGATTAAAACACTTTTTCCTTCCATTCTTCGTGCACGAGAAAGTACAAAGACTTTAAACGTGAAATATTATAATTGTTTCACCAATAATAAAAAAGAACGTTTAGCATCATTGAATAAAGAGAGTATCATATAAACTAAATAAAACGAGTTTTGATGCATTGTTTTCAATTATCTCAGAGATATTCAGCGTATATAATTTGAAACCGCACTTCCTCTGCGATAGTAAAACTGACTCGTATAGGATCATGATTTTTTTCTCAACAATATATCCATTGTCAACAAGAGGCAAGAATTTTCTATTTTCAACCAGAGAAAAATTAGGCAAACTCGCGATACAGCTGAAAAATATGTCGTGCTGCCATCTATCGAGTGAAATGTCTTCACAAATGACACTCTAGCAGTTAAAATTCCATTACTTTTATGATTAACAGGTCTTTACGTAAATAAATTTTATATTTCACAAAAACTAAGAAAAGAGATAAACATTCAATCTTAAGGGAGACATTACCTTCTCAACATTTTTTTCGATTTGAAGTATTATTGAAAAGTTTTTAAAGTACTGAGATAAAAAAAAATAATAAATTCATCCCGAGGAGGAAAAAACCATTTTGATATTTTGTTTAGTTGAAATTCAATTTTTTAAAGAAAAATTCAATTGTTTAAAATCATCTCTACTCCTTTTTCAAATATGAATTTTTTTGTTTCAAATTTTATTTATAGATTCACTGAAATATATATCATAAAACTATGCATGGATTTTAAGGTGTATTTAATATTCGCCTAAATATAGATATTTTACTGAATTATATAGTGAAAAATGAGGAAATTTAGCAGTACCTCATCTTATATCTTGTATATAAAAAAAACTAATCAACTGAATGCTTATTGCATGCAGAATTGTATTATATACGTAACGAGAAACGTGTACAAAAAATTTAAAAGCTCTATCTTAAAAAGGAAAAAAGCCTTAGCATTTTGAAAAGTTGAAAGTGCGGAAAAGTCGGACATGGAGAAAAAGCCATTTAAAGCTGCCATTTGCGCATGTTTTTCATTGTCATCGTAAATAAAAATCTAAATAACTTCTGAAATATTAAAGGTAAAAATTTGAAATTTTGATACAATATAGGAGCAATGAAATTAAAATTGTTATGTTGGCCGTTTTTTGGGTAATGTCTCTCTTTAAAACATATTTTCTTAATTATTTTTCAACTATGTTTAATACAATGAACATTTCTTATCTAAAAAAAAATTATTCGAACTACTCTCCTAAAATAATATTCCTTTTATAAAGAAATGAAATGTGATTCAGTACGATTTAATTGTACACACTATCAATAGAAATATTGCTAGTTTTGTTAAAAAGAAAATTTTAAAGAATAATTTATGTTATATCCTTGTTTTAAATGGCTCTCTGAATTCATTTGTAAACTGTTTTATTAATGAATGTAGGAACTGTATTTTTCCAGTCTAGCTTAAAAGCGTAAGTTTAATTCCTTCCTAATAATATTTTCCCACTATCCGAACAAGCTCATTTGAATAGTGTTGTGTCAGCGGAAAGATATCGGAAGATAACGATCACGCGGTCTCTTCGTGCTAATCACGTGATGCGTGGGTGTTTCTCCGTTAAAAACCGAGTGTGGCATTTGAATCCTCAGGAGATGACTTTTTGAAATCAATAAGAACTGTCTTGCGGTAGGATTGGTGAGTCTAACGAGCTACGGGGATCTTTTCCCTGTTAGCACGGCGGCGATGGGCGATGGCTATAACTAACTAACCTTTTAACGAGGTGTAAGTTGATATCTTAAGTAGTAACAAACCCTAAATCCCTCTTGTCTAAAATGTAAATAATCACCTGTGTAAATACTTTTCTCATTTCATATTATGCTGTTCTAATAATAAATACTTTAGTTTCATCTACTGTTTCTCCTTCTTTATCTTTGATGCATTTAGCCCTACACTGTAAAAAAAATCCCGTAAAATTTACGGTTTTAAACTGGCAGCTGGGTTGGTTGTGCAAAACCGTAAAAGTTACGAAGTAAATCCGTAGGCACAACGGTTTTTTACCGTATGAAATTAAGTTTTCTCCGTAAAAATTAAGTCATCGAAGTAAGTGACGTCATCGACTGAGTTTAGTTGTTTTTCTCCTTCTGTTCGAGTTGAAATGTGCTGATGCGTATTATCAATTAGGAATATTAATTAATCAAGGCTTAATTATTAATTTCAATTAATTTAATTAATATAATTCTTAATTGAACTAACTTGGACGATTTCGATGCAAGATGGTGACAAAACTTCTAACTCCTCCGAGCCGGGGATCGAAACCGCGTTCATAGAAATAAAAGGCAGTCGCTCTAACCACTAGACCACCGGAGACTTCATAAAGTGAAGTAAAAATAATCTATTTGAGTTTTAAAGTCACTATAGCTCTAGTGGCGCCACCTAGTGGTGAAAAAATCAACTATTGCCAGAACACGTGTTTTAAGGTTAGCTTTCATGAGTGACAACAGGTTACTGCAACATGTGTAAACAATAGCGGAGATGGAACCCTATTAAAAACATGAAATGAATGCAATAAAATTACATTTAAGAAAAGGGAAAGTTATCATACGGAAAGCAATACCGTATGACGAAAAATCGAATTTGAACTGACGGTTTTAAACCGTTTATGGCTGGAGCGGAAAACGGTGAAAAACCGTTTTGACAACAAAACAGCTTTAAACCGTCAAATATACGGAAAAAGTCCGGGAAAAAACCGGCTATTTTTTACAGTGTAGAGTGTTCCTTAGATGAAGCATTTTTATCTGCAGGCGGGTTTGGGATTATTCCCCTGCAACCCGTATTTCTACATAATTTATGGCGGCTCAGGCCGGAATTGAGTTTCTCAACATAATTTTTGTTGGCTTCGGCCGAGATGAATAGTTTTTCTACATGAATATTAGAGGTTTTCGACTTTACTTGCGTCGATAGCCAACTAATGCAAGTCGAGCTAAATGTTGCTGTTGCAGGGGTAACGAGAAGCGAGCAAAGGAGAAGAGATGCACCAAGAACAGGTGCGTGGCGACGGAAAGTGGAGCCTGGGACATAAAATGGCTTTTTCGCATCAATGGTCATCAGTGACATAATAAGGATAAAGGACATGGTAAGGATAACGTCTAGGTTGTGGTATTATTTTTCCGCCTTCTCTTCATATTTAGCTTCAAAAAATTATAAAATCGTTCTAAAACTTTGCTCCGTGACGCCCTTTAAGACGGTGATTGGGAAGTTTTAGCGCCCCCCCCCCCCCCCCTCATCACTACACCACTAGTCGCTGAACAAGCAACACCGTCTACTCAATTTCTTGGAATTTCGAAGAGGAAGAAAAAAACTGAATTTTTTCGCCACCTATAGCGAATATTTCTGAATTTTTTTAACATCTGATGTAAACATGAGACTGCATATTTCTGCCAGATGTGGGAAAAAATTCAAAAATAATCGTTATTGGTAGCGAAAAATTGAATATTCTCTTCCTCTTTGAAATTTCAAAAAATTGAAAGAGTTTGTTAAGCGACGATATATTGTTGAAATGACTCATTATTGCTGGCTGTTTAATAGTTAAAGAAGATGGAAAAGAATTAGAATGGAATAGTTAAAGAAGAAAGAAGCCACAAACAAAAATGTTACCTTAAAACATAAACGTTTTAAAAAGCTTGGGAGATTAAAAAGTTGCACTATTTTTTTTATTCATTTTTCCCATTCGGTTAATCAGGACGAAATTTTTTAAAAAAATTCTTGTTCTCAGTACAGTACTGTAGTTTTATTTTACAGCCCTGTTCAGAAATTAACGTTTCTTTCTTTTTTTTAAAAATTCCTAATTAGTAATAATGTACTGTGGGTTTTTTGTATTGTACAATCAATAAATTTTGAATTTCAATTATGTGCAAAGATGTTTTGTTTTGTTAATCCTGCATCATAACTGCATAAAAACTTAGGTATATGTATACAGTAGTATTAAATACAGGTATATACAGTAGTATTAAATGCAGGTATATACAGTAGTATTAAATGCAGGTATATACAGTAGTATTAAATACAGGTACATATAGTAGTATTAAATACAGGTATATACAGTCATATTAAATGCAGGTATCTAATACAGTAGTATGTAGAAAAAGTTGTATGCATTTATGGAAAAAAAAGCATCGATTTTTATAGTTTTACTCATCTAAAATTTGTATTGCGTGCATTTTAGGGCAAGTTCCGTTTAATCCGGACTTTCGGTGATCCGGAAATTGTCCTGTTCCATCTAGTCCAGATTAGAGGAACTCTACTGTATGTACAGAACTACAAAATATAGCAAACATAGTCGTTCTCTGTTAGAAAACAAAGAAACAACAAAGTACGCATAAAAACGAGAGAGTCCATTTTTCTTCTAATAAGATGCATTTATTACTATTGGGTTTATCTTCTCGATAAACATTAAAAGAAAACTACTAAATTATTTTATTCACAACATTATGTTCTGCAGCAGCATGATGAGCACTCCGTTCGCGCTATGTCGACACATACACAGAGAAAACACAGGCATTTTATATACGCCAACATCACGACGTCATACAGAAAATGGCGTCACACTGATAAACAAATTTCCACCTTGCGGCACAGGAATAATCAGAAAATTGAGTTACCTTACGGCACGACCAATAATCTCCAACATTCTTATCTTAACTTCCTCTATACTTCCCCAATACGCGCGTTTTGTATTTTTCGCAGTATGAAGAAGAGAACAGAGTGCCCATCATGAAACATGATACACATCTACAATTTTTGTCTCCAGAACACATACCAAATTTCATTTATCTGGATCGTTGCATTTTTAAGTTAACGTTTTCACAAACCCAAGTACAGACTGTCTAATCATTAACAAATTTGGTATAAAACTAGACACGGATATACAGTTTTAGTCTCAATGTCTTACCATGCGTCTCGTATATAGGGGACTGTCACCATATTTCACTACTGAGTCCGTATTATTATTTGTTCCGTTTTCAGATGACTCTCAACCAAGTTACTGAATGGGAAGAAACAGAACGTACTATTTCGTATTTAAAAGTATGAAACATCGATACTAGCAACCCTGAGATTCTGTTCACCCAATTTGCATATCTAAAAGATTATTTAGAGAAAAATAATACCAAAAAACTGCAAAGCAACTCTAAAATTGAGTATGGAAGAGAAATGGCTGAAGTTTTTTCCCAGATACAAAGTATATAGATCAGATGTCATGTCTAATAAGATTATGCGAATTTGTATTCGCAATTCCAGCCCACAATACAAATATGGAGAGAATATTTTCCCTAACATCAATTCAATGGTAGGACGAAAGAACCAGGTTGTCGGTGGTGACAATGGAGTCAATTTTAAAATGACTTGCGCCGAATTTTATAATTATGTGAAACAAGAAAATGATGTAACAGATCGCAACATTAAGATAGTAAAATCCCCTTTAAAATATGGCTGGTCTAAAAAAGGATTAACCTTCCGTCTTTTTTTATTATTCTACGTGTTTATTTTATTAGATTGCTTAAACTTTATTGACTTTTTATCAGATTAAAATAAACCATTTCCTACCTACCTTATATATTTATTTATTTAGCATTTAATGCCCCGCATCAAAGCTTGGCAATTATGGCAACCCTACATACAGAGTGCCCATTAAAGTCCCTTACCACCCTTTTAACTACCGAATGGCTGCAGCTATCGTCATAAGAGTGGTGTCTAGGTATGGTAAAGTGACTATGCGCTACTGGATGAAACCACTTACAGCACCACCTGGTGGAAAACGGTGGAGTTAGCGTTATTATCTCTAAAACGGCACGAGATAGAGGGAAAAAAGTGAGTTACAAAGATGTAGAGCATCATCGATTTAGTAGAAAAAGACACCTTGTGGACGTAAATGCTTAGAACATAACGCTTAAAACACATATTTGTTTGTTCGCGATTTCCTACACTGACACGTGACGAAACATTCTTAGAAAAAAACAACTAGTTATCACAAGATACCTTTATTTTCGATGTTCAAACTTCTCTCCGCCAGCTACAATACACATCTGGAGCCTTGCTTGAGACTTCACGTTGCACACGGTGTAGCATAGCGAGTGTCACGTTGGCACAAGCATCTGTAATGCGTCGTTGAAGGTTTTGCAATGTTGGCGGAGGGGTCGCATACACATGCGGTTTGAGGTATCCTCACAGGAAAAAGTCCATTGGAGTCAGGTCAGGTGAACGTGGAGGCCACTCTTGGAAACCACCATACCCGATTATTTGTTCCCCAAATTCCTCCACCAGGTACTGCTATACTGCTGATGTTCTGTGCGCAGGCGCACCATCATGTTGGAACCATACGTTCCGGAGCTAAAAACAAACAAATGTGCATTTTAAGCGTTCTATTTTTAGCATTCATGCCCATAATGTGTGTGTTTTTGTATTAAATAGATGATGCTCTACAACTTTGTAATTCACTTTTTTCCTCTAGCTCGTACGGTTTTAGAGATAATAACACTAACTTTTCCACCATGTGGAGCTGTAAGTGGTTTCATCCAGTAGCGCATAGTCACCTTACCTTAACTAGACACCACTCTTATGACGATAGCTGCAGCCATTCGGTAATTAAAAGGGTGGTAAGGGACTTTCGCGGGCACCCTGTAAACTGAATTTCATATTTGAAGCTTGTCACGTTTTTGAATTATCATGTTCACATATGCTAATAGTTCTGTGAACAGTAGTCCTCGCCTCGAAAATAAAACCAAAATCAAAGCTTTTCATCGTAGTCTTTAAAAGTTTACCCAATGTCGTCATTCATTGTGAAGATCGCATTGTTTGTAGGGAAACCGGACATCATGATTTGTCACTCGAGGAAGCACCTTCTTTGTCCCCACATGTGCACTCTCTTGCAAAGCTGTATTTACAATCAATGCACACTATTGCACACCAAAATTATGTACACATTTTATTCCCAAACAAATACAAAAACTTTACAAAACAAATGCAGAAGCCAGTGTGATAAAATATTTCAGCAATGTAATAAAAATCAAGAGAAATAAAATTCTTATAAGAAATTAATTTCACAAGAAAACAGTTTTTACTAGCATAACCTTCATAGAGACAAAAGTACGGAAAGATGGAGGAAATATCTTGATGACATAATGACATTGGTATTTATCACGACAATATGTAAACTGTCGTGATAAATACGTAAAAAAACCGTTGCACAAATAACAGATAATCTTCAAATATTTATAGCCTGAGACGTTTGTTAGAATCGCTGAAAAAAACTTCCACGAAAAAAATCAAGATTGGATGGAACTAAACAATAAAAAACAATTCTGAACCTGAACTATGATCTTATCTCTCTCTCTATCTCTATCTCTCCTTCTTTATCTATCTATCTATCACTCTCTCTTTTTGAATGCAAATTAATTACACAATCTTTGTCTTCATCAATCTTAACAAAATTACAGTAAATGTAGATTTTATCAGTATTAACAAAATTAAATGTCTTCTTTTATCATATTAACAAAATTATAATTGAATGTCTGCTTTTATCATATTAACAAAATTATAATTGAATGTCTGGTTTTATCATATTAACAAAATTATAATTGAATGTCTGATTTTATCATATTAACAAAATTATAATTGAATGTCTGATTTTATCGGTATTAACAAAATTACAATTAAATGCAATGTCTCTCCTTTACCAAAATGATTCAAATGTTTTAATCGTGCCAAATTCGCCATTGATTTGCTAGCACATTGAAATCAGCAAAACGGCCTCCATCTTGAAACGAATCCAAAATAAATGCTTACATATGCATCGTTTTCACTGCTTCAAGAGACATTTATGCCAAATTCGAAGAAAATCGAACAACGCTTTTGGCCGTGATCGCGTAAAAAACAAATTTACAGACAGGCAAAATGCTGAACGGTCAAGTTAAAACCGAAACCTCGCTTGGCTAGGTCAACAGATCTACAATTTTTGTTGTAAAAGCCAGGAACCAATTTTCATTTGTCTAACTTGTTCCGTTCTTCAGTAATATTGCTCTGAGGCAGACACAAAGTTTTAGAAATGTTTTTTGCGGACTCAGGGAGGTTTAAAACTTAGAGATTCATCAAAATCTCGTAGTCCAATTTTTTTAACGATTACAAGACTTTCTAATTGTATACGAGGGATCGAATCCTGTCGGATGCGGCATTTTCACGGCATTACATTATGCCACTGAGTGTGCCCTCACAGTGTCATGGCATGTGAGGATGCCAGCGCCAAACATAGAACAAGAATGGTTGAAAAGAGTCGCCAATAACCTCGTCTCCCGCAAAAAATTCATAGGATAGTAAAATTTATCAGTTAATTCTTTCAACCCCCTAGCCTTCAACTTTCCCGCGAGCTCAACCAAAAATCTCCAAATGGCAAGACCCCTCGCCCCGCAGAAAAAATGCCTCCTTCCGAAACTTGTGCGAAATATGAATGAGATCGTGTCTCCAGTGGGCGACCATTACGTGCTTAGCATTCAACGACAGAGATGAGAACACTATTAATAAATTGTATAATTGCATAAATATCTGTACAGTATTTATATATAGGTTTTTTTCGTCTTAAATAAAATTCCTGTCTTGCTCATCAAACGGTTCAGTGACCGAAATGGTCATTGGTACGGGGATAAGATACGGCGTTCCGTTTTGTATACGAGAGAGTAAACCGTTCTCAAAACGAATAGAAAACGTTCTCCAGTTTAAACCTATATTGACTTAACATGGTTAACAAAAAAATAGCAAGCTGATAGCTTTTTTCCCCTCCAGATGTAACCAGTATCGTGTTCTTCATCTTCAAAAATTTTGCTGTTTTGGCGTTTCAAAATATCCGGCTTTATTTTTTTTTTCTTTCCATACTCTATATTGCTGTCACAATTGTTGTAAAGATGTAATGTCGCTCTCCTGCCTCGCTAGTCTTACAGTTGGGAAGGGAGTTTTACAGGGGTAAGTATGGAGTGACGGGTATCGGCCATTCCAGACTCCTGACCTTGGCGACAATTTTGGCGAATTAGAGACCAATTTGGCGACCTTGGCGACAAATAGATGATTCCAGAAAATGCGACCCTTCTCTCGATATCTTTATTCTGAAAGGGAAGAGAGTATATAAGGACCGCGTTTGGATCAGAGGGAGGTGTGTTTATCCACTGGAACGACTTTAAAGTTTCGTCTGCAGTGCGAGCTGGGAAGCCGGTGAGCTGAGCGCTATTGAAAGTGCTGTTATTGTCGTTATTAGTTATTTGCTGACTGTTTGTGATGCTAAATATCAAAGTGCTGAACTGTTATTACCTGTGAATTGTTATCTGTTTACGTTGCTAATCTGTGCAAGAACTATTGTTTCCTGTACCTGTGCTACGTGTTTTCCTGCATATTTGTGAATAAACCTTCATTCTCCATTATCCTGCGTGTTGGACTGTTTACACCATACACCCGCAGAAAGATTTTTTGTAACACAATAAAGAGTATTCTACATCTTACAGAATACCTCGCTCAAATATATTATCTTTTTTTCTGTTTGTTTTTCCTTCATTATTGATTATTTACCACACAGCACGTACCCCAAACGGTACACGTGCCATCGATTTTTAAATTAATGTTCCAAAGAAACAAAGTTTTTTGCATTCCCAAGCCTTTCGCTTGATGATCGATCAGAACATGTCGACAATTCCCACGGTGAATTCTTTTTACTTTCACCCATTTTATTGAACAGAAATTCTTACCACCAGCAGATACATTCATCCAAAGACGACAGGCACTCTTGCTGCTGACGTTGCACGCCCTGTTTACTCCACTCCTATCGATGCTTAATTTAATTTAGGGCTAATGTCCCGGACGGAGCAGAAAAGGCCTCTTAATTCAGTGACCGAGAGATTTCGTACTCGTTTAACAAAGAGCGATTGCTGCTTCGTTTAACTTGTTTGGGATTCCGTCGCCAAAATTTTTGTTTGAGAGGGAAGCTCTCGTGGAAATTACGGCGAAGGATTAGTAGAAATGGGGAACTTAAATCAGAAGTCCGAATTGTGCTGTCCAACATTTAGTTGATGAATGTTCATGCTCGTTTGAACTGACGCTTGCTGTTTCGTTTCAAGATGCTAATTCTAGATGACGGATTTTGGAGAAGCCAAAAAGAAAAATAAAAGAATCTTTTATCTTTGTTTTCGGTGCGTCACTCCTATCTTTTGATTGCTCGAAAAATAATAATTTATAAATAACTTAGAAAGTCTTTAGAATTTAAAAAAGAACTCTGTCCATCTGTTATATGTTCTTAAATGATTTGCTCCTACACTTTGAATTATAGTATTTTTAATTGGACAATACGGAACATTTGTCCTAAGTTTCATAAAAATCACAACACCAGCTGTTCGGAAGTGATGTTGGAACAAACATAGATGAACACACATGTTGAGTTTTATACATATAGATTTAAATGCCGTATATTCATCTATTAAAAATCCATATTTTATTTCCAATATCTCCCATTTCTTATTACCTATGTATTTTTACTGAAAGCTGACATGTTATTCCATACATGATGCTTTTGCGAATGCCTGTTGTTCACTGGCCCATGACCCCATCTCAAATGAACAAACATAAAAACATAGATGAACACACGTTATGTTTTATACATGTACATTCAAATGACGTACATTAATCTATTAAAATTCCATATTTTATTTCCAATAACTCCCATTTCTTATTACCTATGTATTTTTACTGAAAGATGACATGTGATTCCATACATGATGCTTTAGCGAATGCTTGTTGTTCACTGGCCCATGACTCCATCTCAAATGAAAACATTACCGGTTAGCTTACAATGAAAACCCGCCTTGAAGCTTCAGCAGAATTTGTTTCAGAAAGACCTCTCCATTTTTATCAGTGGTCAGATGACGAGGACAACACCTGAACAGGCATCCACCTCCTAGCTTCCACACCAATGTGATGACAGATATACGCCCAGCTGATTTAGCGTACGCAGCAAATGTGTCGTTCAATCGGCCTCAAACCTATTACTTTCTACAGTTACGAAACCAAGACTCTAATAATCAGATCACCATGTCCCGAAACATTGCTGGAGCCTAGGAGTCATAAATGACGTTTTGACTTCCCTGCGAGACCACTCCCATTTGCCTTTCTTTATGAAATTAGCTGTTTCCAAGGTTACCAAATGTCCCGCTTCACTCAGGATTTCAGATTTGGCAATCAACTCTGTGAGATCCTGACGTGGGATTTCTTTTAATGTGAGGGATGGAGACAGAAAGGAGACTAAAAACGTTTTAATCCCAGTTATTTATTTAGATTCCTATGGGACACATGAACAAAGGTTACATACATGATGATAAGAAATACAAATCGCTGACATGCTCAGTTAGTTCTGTTACTCAAATATCAAACTATATTGTATTCTAAAACGATATCTTACTGGCAAACTCTAGCCAACCACTCGCTAAGACCGTTTGGTCTGCCCGAACAGAACTAACGACTAAACTCCTCGACTGCCAAAACCAAACTCTCTCAGCATGGCGTCTTTCGCTTTGAGGCGGAACAGGGTTACTGGAATTTGGCGGTGTAGGATTGCCACACTTTGGCGCTTCTTACAAACTCCTTTGTTAAAACCTTTTAATGTGAATTTACGCAATTATTAAACACATTATATAATAAAAAAAACAGAATATTGGTTTTTTTCTTTTATTTGTCACGAATTAATGTTTCATTTTCTCATCAACATTTTTTTGATTTGTGGTCTCAGAAACAACAGGTTGCAAACAAAATGGATCGTGAATTTTTATTCACGATCCATGTTGTTTGGAAACAACTTTAAACAGCCACCAACCGGGTCTGTACAGGCTAATTCGGAAGATTTATCAGCGAAATCAATCATAGCTCAAGCCTACACATACAGGAAATCTATATAAATAAAAGTAAAAATTCATAAATCGTTTTACGCTATGAAACGACTACGATACGCTACGAATTTTCTGTTTTGTTTATTCGGGATAATGTTCAACTTCCGCTTTACTTACCGAGTTCCGGTGTAATGCTTCGTCAGTGGGTATCTTCAAAATTTTCACACTCTGTTTGAAGTTTTTAATTAAAGTTTAAAGTAGAGTTTTTTAATGTTATGGAATAAGGATACTTTGAAAATATTAAATTTGATGTTCCTGTTGTTTAGCAACAGATTCGAAAACCCTCCGCGTCTTTGCGCATGCGCCTGGTGGAGTTATTTTCATCAAAATAGGTTAAAGTGAAGAATGGAAGGGTGATGTTTACAATTTAGTCAGCGTGATCTAACAAAGAACTCCGGGAATGCGCTCATATGACTCATTGCCTGACACCCCTCTCCGGTGTAAAATCGTCCAAAAGTGGTAGTCTCGGAATCCGTTGCTGAACAGTAGTTCTCAATGTTTACTTAAAATCCTCATTTTGTGAATTATCTCTCTTTTTGGCGATTTTTAAGGCTGGTTTGGAGGTTAAATTTTTAACCAAATGATTTAAATAATCACTGGCGGTTAAATTTTTAATTAAACGATTTAGCTAACTACAATCGTTCCATTTGGAATTTAGCCGTTCATTTTTAGGCATGTTAAATTAAAAAATTAAACGAACTTAAAGAAAACAGTATTCAGCGTTTTGTGTACTAAAGAAAGATTTGGTTCGAACTTGGCGCTTGATACAGTATCCAAATGGATTTGGCGATTTCGTTAAATCGTAGGGTTACCAAAAAACGGTCTGTGAATCCAAAATCAACAACAAAACAGAAAACACGTCCATAGAAATGCAAATTGCTGAAAAGATTATTTTTTAAAAATTTCGCTCACAAATACTGTAAAGCATAGGAGAAGTATCGTGACAATAAATTAAATAGTTCATTTTTTTATTAATTAAATACTTTGTTCCCATGTATGGAAAAGATTTTATCCTTAATGTTGTCATTCCTCCTGAAGGAAAATATTATAGATATTTTAAATCATTTTATTAATTTGCTTCTGAGTATATTTATAATATTATAATATACCCATAATGTTTTAATAAATTTTATAACATTCTTTAAAAATTAACACTAAGTTGCAGAGAAAATGAACTTTTTTTCCGTCTGTTTATAAAAATCGTTTGGTACAGTCTGTAATTTTTCGAGAATCTACGAGATTTAAAAATTGTTTTGGTGCAACTGATGTTCTCATTTTAACTAAAAAATAAAGTTGCAAAGGATAAGAGAAGTTTATGTTTTATGATATTTATATAAAAGGATTTTGTGTATTAAAATATTATACATAAATATAAAAAGATGAATTTATTTTCGTGCCAATTATGGCAATCCATCAGTTGCTAATATTAAATATATTTTTACTTTCTCACATTTGATGTTTATACCACGTAGTCATCAACAGCTAGTTGATTTATGACAACTATAACCATTGATATGTTGCAAGTACTTGAAATTTTGCTCACAAAATATAAAAGCATAAACAAAGTTTCAGTTCAATTCACTCAGTAAAAATTATTCATATTCAGTTTTTTTATTATTATTATCGCGTTCACATATGCACAAATAGACAGATAGACGCATTCAACCCGTTCCCAATGATAAAATCATACACCAAATTTCATCCATCTAGTTGCTTTTCTTAGTTATCCTGTTCACATACAAGCAGGCAGGCATACGCGACTTTCTTTTCACAGCTTTCGTCCAAAATTTGATATATACCCACAATTTTGGTGTAAAGACAGTGTAAATTTCATCCATCAAGCTTAGTGCTTTTCTGAATTGTCGTGTTCACAGGTGTATAAAGATAATTCTAAAAATGTTCTTTTCTCGGAGGTTCATAAAGTTAATATTCACGAAATTTTGCGATCAATTTTTTTTACCATTACACTATTTTCTATTTGCGTATTTCGTAGACGATATGTTGGAAGAAGCCGACAATTTTTCCATCCGACGAGAGATGTCAAAATGATATATTCCCTCATTGGTTGAAAGAATGTTTGGTATGCAAATGTATGTATGATACGTCAAGATGACGCCAGGCTTGTTTTTATATTTAAAAAGTTGTTTACAATAAACTGGTTCAGACCCCACTGCTTTTAGTTTGAAAGAAGTTGTTTTTCTTTTTGTTAGTTTTCAACGCTTTCACGCTCGAATTCCGTCGCATCGAAGTAAAACATCATAAAGTAGAAACGGCAGATTTTGCTACATTTTTTCATGTCTGGCTTGAATCTGCAACATTTTCTTAAGCCACAGTAAATGCAATGCAGGAATGATCCGGCTACCTTGCTACTGTCTGTTATTAACTGTCAGTTAGAATTTTTCTCCTATTTCCATCTAAACCTAAGTGACTGATGGTTACTTCTGAAACCTACAGATGGCGCTCAATAACACCCTGAGAAGAAGAGCAAAAATTATCAGCAGTTGAAAAGCTCCGAGAGAAATCTGAAGTCTACTCACACAAAAATATTGCATTTTCTTTCGGAGAGAACGGACCGTTCTCTTCAAGTTTGGCGCGGTGAAAATTGATTTATTCTCTCGCGTTCTTTTCTCAATCTTTTTGCGTTCAATTAAAAAGCTCGATGGCCTGCCGTTCCAAGTTATGATAATAGTTTGAGACTGACGTTGAATTTTTTCTGGCATGTTAACATTCCTCAAAAATTAAAAAAGAAATATTCTCCTCGAAATTAAATTGGTTTTTCTTCTTTAGAAAAATATTTCCGGTAAGTCAATTTCTTAAAAATTTCTTTCTGGATTTTTTAGTAAATTTGAGTGGATATAAAAATTTTTAAAAATGTGTGATATGTTATAGTGATTTTTAAATGAAATAGTTTGAAAAATAAAAGTTGAAAGGAGTTGAATGCTGAATATAAAATGTGCTTTTAGATGCGTTATTATGCATAGAGAAATCACATTAACTTATAAGTACAGAAGTGTCGAGTTTTTATTTTTTTTCTGGATGTAAAATTATATGCAAATGTATTTACTAAATTTATATATATATTTTGTCTTGCTTTTTTTAAAAGTAATGACTAATTTATTTTCGAAGCAGATTTATAACATTTGTTTACAGATTAAGCAAAAAATAAAAAATCCAGGTGATAATAAAATTCATAGTATGATTTTGAATGGATTGATGGATATTTAGGGTTGCCATACGTCCCGTATATATGGGGCTGTCACCGTATTTCACAGTTTAGTCCCGTATCACTATTTGTCCTATTTTCTCCCTAAACTTTGCGTCATTGTAATTTTAAAATGACTTGCGCCCAATTTTATAATTATGTGAAAGAAGAAAATGAAATATTCAAGAAAGTAAAATCAACTTTAAAATATAACTGGGCTAAAAAAATTAGCCTCGCATCTTTTTTATAATTCTAAGTGTTCATTTTATTAGATTGCTTAAACTTTATTGATCTTTCATCCCCATTAGTAAAATTAGTAGATTATTAGTAAAATAAACCATTACCTACCCACTTTTTTCATGTTTTGTTTATTTAGCACTTAAACGTCCCGTATCAATGCTTGGAAATTATGGCAATCCTATGGATATTGTACCTACGTATCATTTTCAATAATATTTTTTAAAAATTAATTTTAAAGAACTTACTAACGGTTTTAATTACTGTGTTTAGACTTGGTTAACAAATTATATTGATGCGCATTACCATACAATGGTAATAAGACGTTCCATGCAATTAATAATTTATTAAAACAAAATATTAAATTACAGCTGGATATAGTATATAATTCGTTAATGCCCCCACAAACGAAAATTTTTTTACTGATTATGCTATAATTTATGTAAAATATATAACTTTTTTATTATTTTAAAACTCCATATTCAGAAAGCCAAATTTGAAAGTACAACCAATTATTTACAGCTTATTTCAAAAGTTTCATAATTTTTAAAAAAATGCCAGGACGAATTTGAAATTACTTGCATTTAAAACATAATAAAGCCTTTTTTATTTTGAAATCTTTAGTTAGAAATTTTGTGTCAGCTGCTTTTATTCAAGTTGCTTCTATTAATTTCTTCATATTATTTATTTTCCAGAGCAGCATCAATAATTTATGGAAATTCGTGTAGCAAACATATACCGTAGCAGAAATGAAATTATTCAATTGAAAAATTATAGTTTAGAAATTCCTACCTAATGAGAGTATCTTTCCTCAAGAGTTAGTTGTATTATTTATTTTGTAACACAATTATTAATTAATGTTACCATAATTACTTCCTTAATTTTAAATGAAACGTCTAAAAAGTTTTCAGGCGAATCGCATAAAAGTATAAAGCATAATAAAGATTCGAAATAGCAATTTAAATAGAAATATCTTCAAATAAATGCCGGTTTAATGTCCACAACTTGAAGTTAAAACACTGCCATTCAACTTAAAATACCTGTCGTGAGTAATCATATTTAAAAAGAAATGATTAATAATAATTCTGTTAATGATGATGGCTTCTTTACTAAAAACTAAGCGTTTTATTTCTTTCAACGATTTTCATTCATCTACGCTACATTTAAATTTCTAAAAATAATCGCATCTCATTTAAAATATTTAAGGTATCCGACTGTGTTCGGAGACATTTTTTGAAAAATAACTTATATATATATTTTAATGTTATTTTTCAACTGTATATGTTTTAAAAGTATGAAAATATTGTAAAATTAGGCTTTCAAAATAATATTTTTTTTAAAAAACTGAGAAATTTGAAGAAAAATGACTAAAATATTTGCCTTACGCTAACAGCCATAGACAAAAACATATTCTAAATATACATAAATTCTTGTAGGAGTACATTTTTATGACAGTTATCTGTGTTATGCTCTAAAATATTTCTTGTGCTTCAAAATAGTTTTGAGATATAGCTGAACATAGTTACTAAACTGGTAATTTTTCATAAAAAATGCTTTTCGTTTATATTTAAGCATTTAAAAATACTTGATTTTAAAATTGACCTTAGTTTTTAGAGGAAAACATCAAGCATATTACAGAAAACAATCTCAGAAAATTTCATATCAATACTTGAATAACTTTGAGAAATTATTGTCACGGTCGACAGTTTTCCTCAAAAATATCATTTCTCAGAACACACATTTAAAATTTTCATGCAACATAAAATAACGCTTACAGTTCGGTAATAAAACAGCTGTAACTCCATTTGTAATTCACGTAGAGTAAAAAGTGAGACAGTTTTAGAAAGCTGATTAAACAGGCTACAAAATTAAGCCATAAAATTTTTTTTGATTATTTCATCAAAAACGACGATTTTAAACCAGTCGGATACCTTAAATCCCATTTATTAATTTTCTCCCGTTTTGTTATCTGAAAAATACCTCTCGAGTTTTGAAACAGAAAAAAAAATCTTTTTTTAGAAAATATTCCCGTTTTTTTCAATCCAAAACGAGATAAAGTGAAGTACTTTCTCATTTCATGATTGTGCAAACAGATGGAAGAAGCTTAATCTTCACATCTTTTACTTTTTATAAGTCTTTCACATGAGTTTTTTTAAATTTCATCCCACTCATACTTTAATTTCTTTCATTTAGTCAAATATTAGTTCTATTTTTTAAACCGTGTACTTTTTTACTGAAATTATTTCCACTTAGTATTTCAATTTTAAGACATTAGCTCTTTTTAGATCAGACGTTTTCCGATATTATTTTAAATTTCTTTTGAAATATCAATTCAAATATTTTAACCTTTAATTATTATTTTGAAATTCTATTCAATTTATTAAGAAATGAAAAAGAACTGATTATTTTCTTTGCTATTTTGAAATATGAAAAAGTCAAATATTACTCAGTTTTTTTCAACATAGGCGTCGAAATGAATTTGCGGATGACTTTTAAATTTAAAGCAACTGAAGTATTCAATTTATTAACGCAGTGGAGAAAAATATAAGCGAAATGTCATACCACGATTTCCGAAGATCGTCCAACGTGAAAGTGGAATTGGAAGCCGGCGTGATTACCAATAGGGCTGGGTGTAAGATAAAGAAAACGAGATTTGCAATTTGAACGCCCTTTTTTTAACCGATTGACAGAAAAGTTGGACACAAATCTACCATTAAAGTAAGAAGGCCACAAATCAAAATTCATTTATCAAAGTAATTTTTAAAGAAGTTATTGCGTTCAAAAGTATGCGATTATACAGTCAGACAGACAGTGAACCCTTTGACGGATTTGGTCCAAAATTTGATACGAACCTACATTCCTGATGATAAAACTGTGTACCAAATTTTATCAATCTAACTACTCAAGCTTTTGAGTTATAGTGTTCACATGAACGCGGACAGACAGACTTCCCGCAGACGGAGTTTGTTCAAAATTTGATAGAAACCTACAACTTATGTGTCAAGATCACATACCAAATTTCATCACCGTAGCTCTAATAGTTATCGTGGTCACAGCCAGACACACAGACAGACATAATTTCAAAATTGTGTTTTTCGAACTCAGGGAGGTCTAAAACGTGGAGATTCTTCAAAATCTTGAGTTCGAATTTTTTAAAGATTACAATACTTTCTCTTTATAAACTTCGTATATGAGAAAGTAAAAAGAACGAGGTATCAGAACGCAGCACAACACAATGTGGAATTGAGTGTTAAATGGTTTGTGCAATTACATTTGTCGTGCTACGAATGCCAAGTGTGAAGTCATATGGCATTCGCAACTCACGTGAATTTCCATTTTAATTATTCATTAATCGGGATTTTCTTTCTTACTTCTCTGCTTTTTTCGTTAAAATGTTTTGAAGAAATGTTCTAAAAGAATATTTACGGATGCATCATCATCCGTCTGCAGCAGTCAGACAGTTCCAAAATTTCTATCACGTGACTATGACGTAACATGATGAATGTAATTGACGTGCCACGACTGATTAATTAAGAATTCATCATCTTTTTATTATTTCTTTATTTATATTATGTTACTTTCAATTTTCCTATATTTCCGGCCAAAACATTCTGTTCGAAAAGACCATTTTCTGATGCATCATTTTTCAGCAGCTAACAGTTCGAAAATGTCTTTCGTGTATCTTTGATGTAACATAATAAACGTAATTGACGTGAAGCGATTAATTAAGAATTCATGATGTTTTTAAATTTTTTCTTTATTTCTTTTAAGTTGCTATCGTACATATGTTTTTCCCGCCAAAATATTTCGTTCTAAAAGACCATTTACTGATGCATTTTTTTCAACAGCATCGAATTATTCCTAAGCAAACTGCCGATAATAAAAAAATGTCTCAATTGCCAACAACTAAAAATCATGCGACAAAGGAAAAAACATCAAAAAATTTCATTTCAGCTTGTCAACAAGAACTATAATTACGTCTGAAAAATTAACTGCTATTATTTAGCGATTGGTAATTTTAGTCTGAAACTCATAATACTAAAGTTAATTCCATTAATTTTATGGCGTCCACAATTCACGTCAACGCACTGAATGCTATTTTCGCTATTTTATCTCTTTAAGAGATATTTGAGACGGCCGATACACACCTTAAAGTAATGTCCGCTCTTGTCATCACATCCATTCTTATCTTGCTCTCAGATACAACATCGTAACTCAACTTCAACGACCTGATAATAGGATAATGGAGCATGATAACGTAAAGGAAAGATGTCGGCATACAGCTTTGCATGTTGGTGTGATTATGTTGCTTACTCATCATAATGTATAAACGATAATTGTTGTAGTTTGTTAAGAGTGCAAATACAGTAGAATCCCGCTAATCCGAAGTAATTGGGACCGGTGCCTGTTCGGATTACAAAAAATTCGGGTTACCTGAAATTCCGATAAAAAATAGAAAAGAAAAAGATGCGTGCTAAAAAAATATAAGTTATAAGTACTCAGTATTACTATCTCTTGAATTCTTTTATTCAAAAGCAATAGAAAGAGAATATGTCTCACCATTTCATTAGAGTAATGGATGTGCTCCTGTATGAAGTGACCTTATCTTACGGCGAATTGCATTAGTTTCGTCAATGTGTACAAAATTATGCATGCTGAAAAAGTACTTTTTTTGTTTTTAGTGTGTATATTTAAATCTTTTCAGGGAAACTTTTCAATTACGTATAATTTTCGAAAATAAAATCGGTTCGGATTAAGCAGAATTTCGGGTAAGCGGGGTTCTACTGTACGGCGATTATTAGATATAGTTGTTATTATCATCAAAATTATGGATTTTTGATTTGTAAAATTACCTCCATTCATTATTGGAAAATGTCTGCAAGGTTATTTTCTTTATGTTTGCATATTGGTTTAATTATGTTTTTGAATGTTTTGTTCATTGTCTGGTATAGTTCAGGATTTCTCAAACTGTAGGGGAGATTGGGGTAAAACCGGGTACCTATCTAGCTGACAGATACTGAATTGCACTCTACTACTTAGTCAAGAAAAAAGAACATTCATGGTGGCGTGTTGTAGCTGTTGAATTCACTGCGTCTGTGAAGGTTTATTTGTTTTAGGACGTCAACTCTCTAATGTTCGTTTGATTTTAAACTATCTTTACTTAAAAATAATTACAGTTATAAAAGCTATACTTAGTCCAGCTTATTACACCTTTACTAAGGATTTATACCCTCTCAAATAATAAGGATTTACTCCAATAATTGCTCTGTTCTATTTCGTTTTATATAACCTCTGCTCTCGGGGTAAAACCGGGTACTCCAAGTGTCGTAAGACCGGGACAGTCAGTATGGATGATTCCTCCAATTAAAACGATAGAAATTCATCAGACGTTGATTGTTTATATTTTACCGATGTATTTTCTAATTTAAATAAAGAATAAAGGGTTAATCCAATGTAAAAACTGTCTTAGCTGTGCCCACGAAATCTGCTGTGGCGCGGAGGAAGAAGACAACTGCTTCACATGTGATTTTTGTAACAAATATTCTTAAGTTGTCTTATAAAATAAAAATGATTGCAACTTTTCCACTGAAAATTGAGTTTTCCTAATTTCCCATAACTTTAACAAGTGTATCCGATTTTACCCCACCATTGGGGTAAAACCGTGTAGTTTGACTTTTTTCATAAAAAATCATTGATAAAAAAGTAATGAAACTGTGACTTTGCTAGAAAGATATATTGTACTCCGATAAACAATGAATATTTTAATGAAATTTGAGAAGTTCTCTGTCCAATATTTTAGCTCCAACTGGCCTTCGAACCGTAGCTACCCGGTTTTTATCCCACTTTTCCCTACCACTAATTACATTATTTTTGATGGTACAATTTTTACACAAAAAAATTTAATGAATGCTCAAAATGAATGTAAAATAGCGCCCCTTCTTTATGGTACATATATTTTGCTTCATGGTACATATACTTTTGGTACACACAATGGTACATTTATTTTTTATTCTTATTTATGTGGTAAAAATCTAGAAAGTCATCCCAGATATAGATTTTAAAGACAAAAGCGGCTCAAAAAAATACGTACAGTAACTATCTAAAATGTAATAAGAATTATTATTATCGCCGACCATCTCTTGAAAATTCTTACCTTTCGATTCTTGACGTTGCTATCATGCATTAATTGATAATGTATGCTGAATTATTTCAGCCATAGATTCCAACCAGCGGGAGTGTTCTCCCCTAAACTTTCTCGTATACTTCCCCAAATTGGTGCCGTTTCTCCTTCCCCCGCGTGGCTAAAAAAATTCGAACCTACTGTTATCCAGAATCCAATGACTATCATAAGGTTTTTCATTATAGTGATTGAAAAATATCTAGGTAAAGAATCAAATTCAAAGCGATGCCTGCCGATTAAAACGCATATATAGCACACTGCTAGGTTTCACTCTTGCCGTCTCAAGGACAAACTGACGTAATTCGCTCCTTTCGCCCGCACAGAAAATTGCTTTTAATACGCATGCGCGTGGAGATACGGATTGGTTTCAATAATAAATTATACAGACCGACAGACAGTCAACCCTTTGACGGATTTGGCCCAAATTTTATACGGACCTACATTCATGACGATAAAACTGTGTACCAAATTTTATCCAGCTAGCTATTCAAGTTTTTGAATTATAGTGTTCACATGACTTCGGACATTCAGCCAGACAGACTTCCCTTTGACAGATTTTGTTCAAAATTTGATAAAAACCTACAAATTATGTTTAAAGACCACATACCAAATTTCATCCCTGTAGCTCTAATAGTTTTCGAGTTATCGTGTTCACAGACACAGAGACAGACATAATTCCCAAATTGTGTTTTTCGGACTCAGGGAGGTCTAAAACGTGGAGATTCGCCAAAATCTCGAGTTCGAATTTTTTGACGATTACAATACTTTCTCTTTGTATACTTCGTATACGAGAAAGTAAAAACATCCCATCTCTGAATATATAATTAATGATGAAAATATATAGGGTGATTCAAAATTCAGCGTACAAACTGTAAGAAGAAGCTTAAAAACTAGCCAGTATTGCATAGGAATATGACAAACCAATAATGGGTGAAAAATCTTGATTCAACGCGTTTTTACATTTGCACATCAGTTGCACATGTAAGCGCTGCAGAATGTCCCGCATTGACAGAAGTTACGGAGCAAATTCACGTACATTTATTGATGGGATATATGCCTGTTCGGGTGCCATTCTACATGGAAACATGTCTCAGCCCTTTCGTTGCCATCAACTTCCATTGATGCATGTTCTAGGGATGGCGGTTATTGCAAAAAACAAAAGACGGTTTTCGGTTAAACCGGTTTTTTCACCTCCGGTTTAACCTACCGGTTTAATAGCCGGTTTTTGAAAAAACCGGTTTTCGTTTTTTTTTAAGCAACGTTTATGGACAGAATTTTTAAATTATTAATAATATGAGATAAGTAAGTATTAATAGAATAATTAATTAATGTAATAAGTAATGATTATA
>BGPR01007464.1:0-23018 GCA_013235015.1 Araneus ventricosus
ACCTGTATTTCTTACTCTAATTTGTCACATTTGTTTGCCAGATATGGGTGTAGAAAGATGTCTAAAGGGAATTTTTTCTATATCCTAAAACCTTAAAATATCAATAGACTCTAAATAAAGTTTTGCAAAATATATTGTGGACTCATCCCACATAACACGTGTTTGAATACATAAAATCCTTAAATCACTTATAAATAAACGTTCATTTGATCCATCGTTTTCACCTTTGCTATTAAAAGGATAAATGCCCTGTTATGAACGTAAATTGTTCTATCCGTAATGTTAAGATTCACTAAAAGTATTAACCTTCCAGCGGGGGCGCGTTTGCAAGAGATGCTTGAAGTGTGCATCGTATTACGTATTTATATCATTATTTTATATATTTAACACGTTGAGGACGGCGTGTACCACTGGTGGCTCACATGCGAATAGTTTATCTGGCGGTGCGTACAACTGGTGGCTCACACACGAATGGTTCATCTGGCGGCGTGTACCACTGGTGGCTTACAGGGTGTCCAACAAAGGACTCCCTCATTTTAAAATTAAATAACTCGGCAACGGAGATCGATAGAAGAACGAAACCAGTGATATGCTTAGTCTGAAAGCCGTAAAAATCTGATACGAAAGTTTCAAAATTAGTTATAAATGTTGCCGACAGGTGGCGCTGCAGGTTGTAATAGCTATTCAGAATCCGATAAGAAATCTATAAACTGTTCTTGGCAAGCACGAAAAATGCCTAATTTGAATCGATTGTGATGTGATTGCAACGATTACTTGCAAATGACAGTTTATAGCTTTCTTCTCGAAATCTGAACTGTGATTACAACGTACAGCGCCACCTGTCGGCAACATTTATAACTAATTTTGAAACTTTCGTATCAGATTTTTACGGCTTTCAGACTAAGCATATCACTAGTTTCGTTCTTCTATCGATCTCCGTTGCCGAGTTATTTAATTTTAAAATGAGGGAGTCCTTTGTTGGACACCCTGTATATCAGCTATAGTCTTATAACACAGTTTTGTTAGATGAAAAAAACTTCATGTGGTTAAAAATAACTTTTTTACTGAAAAATTGAAAAGATTATTTTTACAGGTAGACTATAAAAGACTTAATGTATTTACATATTTATTTGTTTTTGTGGGTTTTTTTAAAACATTTTAGACATAGTGGTGGTTCACCTTCGCAAAATCGGCAAAACGTTGTAACCCTTTTCGATTTACTTGCAGCAATATTTCTACCTCATCGAGCAGATAAGGATTTATAACATTCACGGCATCGTTTCCGCGACTTTCTCGGAGTTCCGGAATACTTCTCAAGAAATATAAGCCGCCATATAAGACATAATACGATTTTTAATGCCGTCCGGCGGCGCGACATAGCAAAATCTGAGCCGTCCTCAACGTGTTAAGCGCAATTTTACTCATAAAATATTTTCTACTATTAGGCTAATAAATATAGATAAGATAAATAAAAGTTGCATTTATTTTTGTAAAATAATAATATATATATATGTAATACGATGCACGATAAGTCGTAAAATTTGCGTAAGCTCGCCCGCTGAAAGGCTAAATCAGTTTCCAACACAGCATTACGTTCTTAACTAGCTAACTGTAAGATGATTAATGAATAAATTTTCCGCCTGTGCTATGAAAAAAGCTTGATAAAAAATCATTCTTTATAAAAGATTATTTGCATTATTTTTGTATTTTTTGTAAGAATGTCAATAAAAAATTGGTCGAACAATTTTCATAACAAGTTCATTAAAAGTG
Organism: Araneus ventricosus; assembly: GCA_013235015.1. Taxonomy (NCBI): domain Eukaryota; kingdom Metazoa; phylum Arthropoda; class Arachnida; order Araneae; family Araneidae; genus Araneus; species Araneus ventricosus. Next base: position 1,771 of record BGPR01007464.1, read on the forward strand.
TGTTTTTTATTTCAGAAATGTTCACACGCAAACTAGGTACAGAAAAACATTCATAATTGTTTACATACGCGTTTTATAAAAACTAAGGAAATACAGCAAAGTACTCCAGCGAATTCTTTTATTTCCCTTCCTTGAGCAATTTATTTTCCATTTCTACAACCACGGAGCTGTCTAAAGCTTTTCACTGAAAAAGAGATTAGTCTTTTATTTACTCGTTACCGCCAGCGCCAAAAATTACTTTTTTATCACAAAATTTGTTTTGTCGGGAAATAATTTTAAAGTTCTGTCGTCTAAGGGAAAAATAAAACACAATTTTTTAATAAAAACACAATATAAAATATATAATTATAAAACACAATTTTTTTCTGTCCTCTTTTTTGTTTAAGATCAATGGAGAGTATTATTACATGTATATTTTTTTATGCTTTCTCCTTGACAATTTAAGATTTATATGAAGTGAAAATTGAACATGTCATTTTTGCTTCACTTAGGGAGTTTAGAAGATATGGATGGAATACAGTACAATGCGTGTGCTCTTTTTTTCTACCGTGTTCAGCAATAACGAATGCTTAATTATTAACCTTTATTTAATAAGTATCTTCATATAATCAGATGGATGGATCAAAAGTTATCTATACGGAAAAATTAATATCATTTCTGACAAAAATGATATTTATTATAAGCATCGTAAAGCGATTCACTGATCTCATTATGAGCATTAATTATTTTCATGATGATAAATAGAATGCGAGAGCATAACAGTAAATCGAATGTATTATAAGTAAAATGACATAGCTTTCGTATGGATACAAACAAAAAACGAAATTTAGAAATAATTTTTAATGTTTAGCATTTAAACTTCCATTATTTTAAAGAAATTTATCAATTTTGAAACAAAAATCTTCTTACTAAGCAGCTAGAATTACACGGAATTTATATTCTTGCTAAAAATATAATTTGAAGTTCCTAAAATTACTTTCTAGGATGCCTACACAATTTTTAAGGCATTCTAGTGCCAACCATGACTTAAATGGTGGTTTCTTTAAATAAGCGGATATGTAATTAGAAATAACGAGTGATAAACTTTAAAGAAAATTAAGCATAGTCTTCCCCATTAGCACAAAATATTTTACAATATTCTTACGATATCTTTCCAATGTCATGCGGCATTCAGAATGTCGTAGCAACATCGTGGATGTATCGTAAAATATCTTGTGCTAATAGGGTCCAACTAAGTAAATAATTAACAATGTTAAATATATTATTGACAAATTTAGTAATGCTAAAATCACTTTCTCGGAGAAAATAAACAATCGGATTATTTCTCCATCGGCAGTTTTCCTTAATGAGGCCACCTTAAGTATTCGAATGGAAACTAGGAAGCGGAGCTCTGAATTTCTTGTTCATGGTTGAAAAATGCAGAGAGGGAGGCAAGCTGAATTATGGCAAATTTTACAGGTAGTACATGGAGCGGACTTTACTTTTCGTGGCATTCACGAAAATCAGAGTGATCTAGATCTGGGACATTCGTGGTAGAACATCATATATTCACGGATTCCAATGAAATTGTTATTTTACGATCATATTACTCTTTTTTGTGAAATTTGTATATATGAAATATCCATGTATAACATTTAACTTCAAACAGAAAATAACTATATAATGTTTATATTAGAATGTTTGCGTGTGTCAAGCTTCTGTATGCGATAATTTTTATAACCAATTCATGGCGTTTATGTAGTTGTTTACTTCTAATTTTTTTTCGGTTATTTAATTTCTAACATTTTTTATGTGATTATTCACACTCAAAACTAACATATTCTTGTAGTAGCATGTATGATTATATTTCTTTGTTTCTTTTTTCATTCCTCTATTTATATCACAAAACGAATAATTTCCCAATTTGTACTTTGTTTGCAAAATGAATTATAATCATACTTGCCCGCCTGTACTATTTTGAAGGCATAATTATGTATTTTTGACAAAACCTAACAAAGCTTGCTTCAATCCTTTTTCATATAATTTTACTTTGAATGTTTAATATGGTCTCTGTAGCAAAGGCAATGTTTGTGTGTGTGCGTGCGATGTTTAGACGTAAAATGTTGCATTTACAGCTCTGAAATTTGGTACAGAGGTAGTACTAATTGTGACTCAGTGCACCTCGAAACTCGAATTTTAAAATTCAATCTAGGAAATTTTTTTATTTAATATTTTGTGTTATTTTGCTTTTGTTTTACTTTTTTTCTCCATTTCATTTTTTCTGATAAACATGGCAAGAAAATAGATACACCATAAGAAAAAACAAACAATTTCCTTTCTAAGGAAATTTATATTAAACGTCTAAAAGTTTGTTTTAAACGAAAGAGTTGCCATAAAATGTTTTCTCTTATTTTAATAATTTTTTAAAAATATTTTTTCGTATAATTTACAACAATGCTTTTCATTGTTGCAACGCAATTCAAACCATTTTCATTGTTTGAACAAATATTTAATTGCGTGTTTCTATTTCATAGTTAGCTAGTATAAAAGGAAGTGTTTTTTTATGTGTGCGATGTCTAGTCGAATCTATCGCACTAATAGCCATGACATTGTCACACAGGTAGTCGTAATGGTGACTCAATGCACCTCGAAGCTTGAATATTAAAATTTAGTCTAGAAAATTCTTTATCTAATGTTTTGTGTTGTTCTTGGGGATTTTTCGCATGTTTTTGGCTGATGCATGAGAAATAATGATCGTAGAATAACAATCGATGCACCATCAGATAGAGCAAACAATTATCGTTTTAATGACGTTTGTTTTGAACGTTTAACGTAATGTACTGAATCAAAAAACAAAAAAAAACATTCAGCAAACAAACTAAAATAATTGCATCCGACGTTCAATTTCCGTTATCTTTTTCAAATTTTTAGGAGTAACAATTGGAAAATTTCTCTCCGATTTAAAATAAAATCGGCTAAAATGCCTTTTTTCTTTGAATTTAAATTAATTTTTTTCTTTGTCGAGTTCAAAGTATTTTTTTGTTGGCGAGACTTTCTACCGCGGAAAGAAAGTGAACATTCCCAGCATGCATCTTTTCAATCCAATTGGCTGGCGGTACCAAGCGCAAGTGATGCCATACTGTCGATCATTTTATTTCGTCAGCTAAACTGAATAACTCCATTTTACTGATTCAAAAATCATTTGATTTATTTGTTTTAAACTTTTTGATAGTCGAGCATAAAGGCTGATATCTTTAGTTAGAAGAACACGTTATTCATCTTCCGCTCAAGTTTCTGTGTGTACTTTCACAAAAATCGACAAGCGAAACTGAAAAAAATGAAATATTACGTCAAGGAATTATTTATGTGGCTTCAAAGTTTAAACCTGAAAATTTAATCTCTTTTTTTATTCTCTGGTCCATTTTGGATATATACGACTATCAAAGAAATTATGTTTGTCTTTATCTTTTGAGGTATACTGGTACATTTGAAATCATTCAAAATTTCATTCGGCTTTCATTCTTTAACATTTTACGTGCTTCATAGGAATCATTCTTAGCTATGCTTATAAAAGGCAATATTCGTGTGTGTATGTGTGATGTCCAGACGAATCTATCGTACTTACAGCTATGAAATTCGGCACACTGGTAGTCGTAATGGTGAATCAATGCTCCTCGAAGCCCTAATTTTAAAATTTAATCTGGAAAAATTTCTTTCAATGTTTTGTGTTGCTTTGGGTAATTTTTCTCATGCTTTGACAGATCCATGAGAAATTATGTTTTGTGTTGTTTTGGGCGATATTTCTAACGTTTTTGGCAGCAGTATTAAAAACTTTATTTTATGTCAATCTGAGCTTTTTTTATTTTGTTGAAGTCATTATACCACGTGCAATGCCATGCGCGTACTGCTAGTAGTTTATATTATATTTTTGTAAGTACCAGAAAAAAATATAATTTTTTACCAAATAGATTTTAATCCTTTGTTAGATAGATGATTACCGCCGTATAAACTTTATTCGTGATTCCGTGAAAGTAATTTAAAACAAATGGAAACAAATATCGTTATGCCTTTTTGCGCCATTTTAAAGATTCCTTATTTTTGCAAAAAATTGTCAAACATTCTAAATGTCAGATTGAAATTTTCTAAAATGTGCAAATGAGTCTGTTCTTAAATAAAAGAAATACAAGAATAAATATAAAGAAACACTATTGTTGCTGAACTTTTCACAGTATGAGCATATTTCAAAATGCAATCAAATCTCTTAAACTGCAATTTGCAAAACATTTTTATCCCATTTCAAAACAAGAGGTACTTAATGGTACGAAGAAAAAGAACAAATAGTTAAAGACAGCTCAATAAAACTATTCTTTTAAATTTTTGACGAAAACTAAATAACATATTCTACGGCAAACAAGAATTATAATAAAAAGTTAAGTCACAAAGCGGAAGATTTGGAGTCGATAAGCAAGGCGTGGGTGGAAAAACAGAAACTAGAGTTTTCTTTGAAAAATGGTTATAAAAAATTCCGCTGCTTGAATTACTGAAAAAAGAATCTAACTTTCCACGATCTAAGGAGTCCATTAGGGGGAAATTCTTGCTAAATTTTTTAATGTGATTTTAAGTACAATGACACAAACGCAAAACATTTGTACAAAATCGTTTATTTTTAAAAATTTTTATTTTTAACAGAAATGTTCCTTTGCAACTATTTGCCTATTCATTCTTCTTTTGAAAACTAGACAGTTTCTTTTGATCTGGTAATTCAAAATTTACTTAAAGATGCACTTTATCGCTATCTTTCAAGCATACCCTATAGGTTGGATAGGTAGGCATGAAGCTTAACGATGCACTCGGAGATAAAAAAGTTCAAATTACTCTTTTATGAGGATAAAAATTGTTCACATTGAAAACCTATTTTAAAAATTAAACAGTATATCAGTCAATGACGTCGTAGTAAAATGACAAATTATTAATACAGATTTTTCGCTTACGAATTTTTCATTCTAAAGGGATAAGTATGATGTTGCTGCACCAAAAATTTTCATTACGCGTATTACAAAAGGAATTATTGATAATTTCCCTTTAATCATGTAAAGTAGATTAATTTCTATGAATACATTAATTTATCTTTTTAATACGAATGCTATTTAAAAATTAGAATAGGAAAGGATTATTATTTTTCTTTTAGCTACAGTTAACTGAAATACTTTGCTGGATAGATTACTGAAATTATTAACTGTCTCAAAGGAAGGTTTTTTTTTTTTTACTTTTATCTAAACTTCACATCTTTTGTAGAGAAAATTCATTCTAGAATTATAGATTCGACATTCGGAGCTATAAATTTCATTTTTAAGAACCAAAATTATTTTTCGTTGTGCGTCATTTCATCATGGGAGATAAAGAGGCTTAGCATTAAATAATTAAACTGTGCAGAAATATTTAATGTTAGTTTGAAAAATCGTGCAATTTATTCAGTAAATCAGACAATCGTGCTATAAGATTAACTCAAAGGGATGATATGAAAATGATCTATAATCGAGATATATATGTATAAGAAGTGTCCTTTACCATATACAAAATTCAGACTAGGTTAAACTTTTAGTACTATATTTTCACCTTAAGAACACTGAGTCGAAATTATTAAAGAAAAAATATGAATACTAATAAAATTTCGAACCCAATATTCGTCAACAATATTTAATTATTTTATATTGGAAGTATTTTGAACAAAAGACAGCAAAACTTTTAATTATTTGCACTGCATTGCGCGGCATATTAAGCCCATAAATGATTGAGTTTAGTCTGATTGTTGCATTTAAAGTGAAAGGTAGCTTAAGGGCAACTGACCTCAAAGATTTCAGCAATAAAGCCTTCTTCTTTATAAATGCTTTACATCTTTGATTAACCCTATGAGCCCTATTCCGCCTCAAACCGACCGTTCGACAGAAGCCAGACTCAGGCGGTTACGGGCGCCTGGGTGAATTTTTTTAGGAAAAATGTAGTTCCTTTCTTTGTTGAAAATTGATCGGGCAATCATAGGTGCCGACCTCCTGGAATTTCTGTAAAGAACGTGACGATTCCATTCTGTTTTTGTGAGCGAAAATTCACTCCAGGTTTTGAGGCAATGGAATTCTCACTCTAGCCGGGTTCAGAGAGTTAAACTATTGTTTGGGTTTCAGTAATATCCAATTGAAAACTCTGTAACAAACATATTTTATATGACTTAATTTAGAAATATTTCTATTTGAAGCTACATGAGTGTTATTCTGGGGCGAAATTTGCTATTTTAAACCATGATCAGAATCTAAGGACGATGCCTGAACCGGCTACCCTTGCAAAATGCATGAGCTCAGAAAAGAGAAGACTTTGACTCCTAACAGATTCGCCAAGTACTGAATCGAAACTTTGTCGCTGTACATAATGTTTGTAAAATATGAAGTTATAACATACAACGTATTTTCTATATTTTATTGAAAAATTGAAAAATATTTAATAACATTAGCAGTTAATCGTTTTATGTCGCTATTTCGATTCTGCCAAGACCGTTTTCATTAGATGTCTTTTTAAAAGGAAACAGCATAATGGCTCACCTTGATAATACATGGTTATGTTTCTAAATAATGAAAATAAAAAAGTGTCTTAAAACACTCTTTTTATTAATGTACGAAAAAGCAAAAAAAAAATTCTTTTTTCAGAAATTTAGACATGAAAACAAAATCCTGATTCGGTGAGGTGTAGTTAGAAATACTCTGCTTAAATCCTAATTTTAATCACATTAGTAATATTTTAATGAATGTTTCGGAATTTTATACAATATTATTTACTGCTTAGTTTCTTTATATTATTATTTACGGCATTCGACGATTTCATGATTTTGTTTTAGTGTTCATAAAAAATGAACTATTTTTACTTTTTAGACTTTAGTATATTTCATGATTTATTTTTATAAATATTATGGAATCCAAAATTCTTTTGCTCAAATTTACTACCAGATGGTGCCCTTATGTGGATAGAAAATTTAACTATAATTATTCGAATAATCGATAATAAATGTTAAATATTGTTTTGCCACAGGGAATAAATACAATAATACACAAATAAATATGTAAGTGAAAAATCAGTTACCAAATTCCGTTTTACAAACATGCAGCAAATAAAGTTGAATAAAACCTATAAAAACAGCATATTCAGTAATTCATAAGGCTGAATATATTTTCCATAAAGATGAAGAACTTCAGCCCTCATTAATTTATTTTTAATAGTTTCTCAATTATGAGCTGTTATTGTCAAACTACCAGTAGAGTATGTGACACTAAAGATGAAAATTATTTCAATTTAAGAAATAAAAAATATTTTTATCGCACTTTTTATGAGATCGGGCTTAACAAATATATAAGCTTCAGTAATAAACATTTAAGCATCAAAAATTCATCAAACGTATTATTAAAGTATCAACCGCAATAAAAATGAGGATAAATGAAATCTGTGAACAAAAGTTCTAAATAAGCGTTGTTTAATATAATTTTATTCGATTTTCCTATTTACTACATCCTCATCTACATCAACGATGGATTAAACACATTAAAACACTTTACAGAAAACTCTACTAACGTTAGTTTCGCGAGTCGCGAAAATTCCAAAAACAAGTTTTCCCTCTTTCCTCAACTTTTATTCAAACTTCATTCCCGCATTCTTTTCGAAATTCATCGAAAACGTAATTGCCTGAAGGCCCTTTTCACCGTTTTGAAGTGACGTGGAATGAGAGATCGGATGAAAGAGGCGATATCATCCTCCATTAAAAGACACAGGTTTAGATGCTAATGTGTGAAGCGAGATGGAACATCACCCCAAAGGGATGCGGCAAATGACATATCGATTCTGTAACACCCTCATCGCTCTTAACTCGAAGTGGCGGTGCTTCTTCTTCCACAGGTGATGCTGCCATGTGTTAAAGGTGTGTGTGTGGGGGGGGGGGCTCTGTCGTTTCTAATACCCTGAAACTCATCGTTATGCCGAAGTGCTAATTTCTCTAGGGAACTTCGTCTAACGAGCTTTATGGCCTTCGTAACCAGTCTCTTCCTCAAACTGAAGTAAAGAAAGTTTAAGTGATACATGGTGTATCATTGATGTGTTTTAATCAAATGTGGGTGAATTTTAGCTGCTTTCGGAAAGTATTTCATTTGCTGAATGTGTTAAATGCAGGTAATGCTTTATGGATAGAAAAGGAGTTTAATTATGAAATTTGATACTGTTGTCAGTTTTGGGTTCCATTTTCAATCAGGCTGTTTCTAGATAGGAAGTGGAAATTAAATTATCTAACTTTGATTCCTGAAAAATTACCGCAAATATGTAAGTGTAATGAATATATAAAGTATCTAGCTCACCCTAAAACATTCAAACAATAAAATATGTTGAGCGCATCACCCTTTCGAAAATGGAACAAATTTCTTTGGATGTTTTAATAGAAAAGCAATCCTCATTTTTAAAGGGAAAATATATTCGATTCTTAAAATCGGATGATCGAATCTTAAAGCGAATGAGATGTTTGCGATAATATTTTGCAATATACTTGTAAAATACTTGAAAAGAAAAAATACACCCATTAAGACTTAGTATCTCAAAATGTACACATAGTTCGCTAATATGACATCGAAAGTAACTAAAGAACATCGGATGTAAATCAACAAAAATTAATTCATGATGAAACATTGAGCAGGGATTCCCTTTAGTTTGAGGTTGAATTTTCATCAGCAACATATCCATAACATATCACCATTCGAAAATGAAACAAATTTATTGGTCTTTTTCAATAGCAAAGCAAATATCAATAAATAATTAAACACTGCGTAAAAAATCAAAATTATTTGGTTTTATGTATATTATATGTGTATAATCAGACCCGCAAAAATTGCTCTGCTGATAAATTTTATGATATTCCTTATAAGAATTTACCATTTTCAAAGGGAAAAAAGACTGAAAGACAAAGGATCTGAACTCTTGAAATAAAGTTAAAAGAATTTAGTATTTTGTAAAAGTGAGCATTTTTATCAGTAAATATTTACGTAAGATTTTGCAATATACTTACAAAATACATGAAAGGAAAAAAACCAATTAAGACTTACTTTCTTAAAAATATATACACTGTTAGTATAATAACATTGTAAGTAAATGAAGGAAATCAGGCAACTTGAGGAACATAATTTTATTTCACATATAAGCATATAATTTTAACTTCCTTTTTTCATTTGAATTTTCAAACTCGCATTTTTTTAAAAGAAAAGGAAAAGGAAAAATACATTGTTTTTTGTAGTGAAGTGTTAAAAACTCTGGAGTGAGTCAACACGTCTAAGACTGTTTAGTCAAATAAAATAATAAAAAATTGTAACGAAATATCCCTATATCAAATTTGCTCATAACGTTTCTTTAAGTAATATTTCGCTCTTTCTTACTGCACATTGCTGTGTACTATAACTACTTGTGTTCATTTTAAATGGAGTCAATGCATTCTATTTTTTGCTAGGCATCATAACAAGCTTATATAACTTGTATGTTTCCCCATATGCCATAATATAAATATAGAATTCCCAGATTAAAAAAAATTACTACTTTATTCTAAAATATAGACATTAGTAGGAAATCTTCCTTAAAAGGAAATTTTCGTTCAAAATTAAAAGTCTCACATTTCTATTTACATTTTACAAAAAAAAGACTCACATTTCTATTTACATGTGTGGAAATTTGAAGCAATAAAAATTAAGTAGACGTATTCTCTTAAAAGTATGCTTTGATTTTAATTAATGTCATGCTTTTGAAAACCATTTACGTAACACATATGTTTGATAAATTAGTTTCTTAACGTATTTGATTTCTGAGTATCTTCCTCAGTGCATTTTGCTTTCTAAATTCATCTATATTTAATTTAATTAACTTATTATATAATTCTCATTTAACAATTTCTGATTATTATCCTCATTGCAATTTCTTCTCTGAATTAATCTAATTTTGTTTTAATTAACTTATTATATAATTCTCATTTAACATATATCTGTTAAAATAAATTTTTAAAGAGTTATTTCCGATCTGCTTGCTTAAAATTTTGTCTTTACACAATGATGAATTATTTTTTAAAATCTTTTTTCCAAGTTAAATTGTTTTTGGAAATCGCAACTCATAAAGGGTGACTTTTAATTATAAAAAAGCATTTTACAATGAGTAGTATGTAAGCAATTTTACATTGTTTTGTGCGTTTACTTTTATTCGAAAAAGTATTTATCTGCCAGAGGAAAGAAACCAAAGTGATGCTCTCAGAAACTGCTGCGTACGTTTTCAGAAGGCGAAAAATTTAAGTATAATTAATCTTCAAGACTCTTCAATATGTTACTATCATATTAACACTGAAATTTGATCTGATGTAATATTCAAGAAGACGCCGCTACGCTTTGGAATGCCGTATTCTCTGCACGCTTGAGGGCCGCGGTGGCCTAGTGGCTTTGGGGCCGGAGGGTTCCAGGCTCGAAACCCGATTCCACTGAAGATCCGCCGTGTATGGGGCCTGTTGCACGTTAAATCATACGTAGTGGTCAAACGTCCTCCCGTTGGTGTGGCGTGGAAGTTTGGAGAGGGGGGTGCCAGCTCAGGTGTCGTCCTCGTCATCTGACCGAGGTTCAAAATTACGAGGTCCGTCCCAAAATAGCCCTCGTGTTGCTTCAAAACGGGACGTTAATATAACTAAACTAAACTAAACTAAACTGCACGCTTCACACATATTCTATTTGCCAAAGCAGTGGGGTAGAAGTTAAAGTCTAGAGTTATAAATTATCCACTGCGATTGGATTATTATCATCCCTCTCTTCCTATAAGCAGCCAATATTCTCGAGAAGGACCAAATCGTCTTTATACAGTCAGTCAGTCTGATTTATGAATGAACATTTTTGTTAAATCTTCAGACCAAAATGAAAAAAGTGCTTCGAAGCTGAAGTAAATTATTGATTCTTCGTTTATTTGCTTGCTTCATCGGTAAAATCTTACAAAAAAATTAATGACATGCTTCAGTATTATTAATAATCATTTTATAAATACTTTAATAACTGCCAAGTTTTCCGACGAAGAAAACTTAGAAATCTTTCCAATGAATATTCCTCTTATATGTGTTGAAATATGTATTATATATGTATTATGTATTATGTGAACTAAGTATAGTATATGTATTACTTTTATACGTATAACAGATAAATACAAATATAGTAATTAAAATAATATTTTTATATTAATTATTTATAAATATTACTGCTGCACTGTCAACACTCTTGGGCAGGATCGCCAAATTAACCAAAGTTATTTAAAACGGAGCCGTTTGAATCGTATATGCGAAAATGTGTTCCAAATCCTAAAAGTTGAGAATATATGCTTTAGAAAAAGAATAATAATTTATAGGTTATCTCAAAATAACCAGTTACCTTGTAATTCTTCGAATAATTTCAGATTTCATTTATTACACTTTAAATCCTTTTAAATGAGGCAACCATCCAAATGAAAATATTTCTTTCATTCCTTATAGTTCATGTTTTGAATGTGAGAAAGGTTTGAAGCATTCCCCAAGTCTCGAAGAGAAAATCCCATGCAAATACCTCAGAACTCTGAGGTAACATGCTCATTTTTAGTATAAAATCTCAATACGTCAACAATTATTCTGATACAACTTAAGTCCTTTCCATAAATTCGCCGACCTAAAATGTTAGTCGTTGTCGTTTACGCAATTAATAATCCTTTGCAGGTTTCGGAGTATGGAATGCTCATTGAAACTTCCCATAATTAGAGAGCTGTCATATTTGACGTCTGATCTTGCGTGCACAGATCGTGCAATATAATGAAACGGGAAACATTCAGTCGGTTCTCAATTAACTACAGTGTTTCAATCTATAGATATTGGCAACAAATTGTTCTCCGAATTGCTAAATCTTCAGAGAATGTTCTCATTGCTTTTATAGTTCTCACATGTATTTCGTCCATGTCTAAACAATGTCTGTAACCTTTTTTGTTCAATAAAGTTTCTACGCACACCCATCCAAACTGCAAACCGGAGATTTTTATCTCTGGAGTCAGGGGTATGTCGTAGTGTAAAGTAAAGTATTCATTTACTAGCAATCATGAAGAAAAAAAAGTCTCGGTAGATTTCCAGCATTAAATTCCCTTTCTTATAATTCATTCTCTATACCAGAGGTTCCTAACTTCTGGTACGCGTACCCCTGGGGGTACGCGAAGGACCAGTTTGGGGTACACGAACTCTAAGTTGGTAATGGGGGACACAAGAAAACATAAGGTGTTAAAAATGTTACAAAATTTTCTTTCCCAAAGTTCGTGTAGAAAGTAAAAGCGTTAGTCCTGCAAGTCCTAAACCTACTCTCAAAATAAGAAAAAAAGAAAGCAAAAGGAAGTGCAATTTTCAGAAATCCTTATGAGTTAATGCGAAATTATTACAATACCGATTTCATCTGCTTTGACGGTGATACTATTGTAAAAATGGAATAAAATGTAAAATCAAAAGTAAGTCCTTCAAATGTAATAAATTGTAGTCATTTGACTCTTAAGCTTACCTAAGCCCTTAACATTATTGATAAACACTCTTTGTATAGATGGATAATTGGAGGGAGGATATGACGGTTGGGATACGCAAAAATAAAACGACTAATCAAGGGGGACGCGAGGGGTAAAAGGCTGACAACCCCTGCTGTATATGTATGTAAGTACATTCAGAAAGATTTCAAATTGTTCTGACAGAATGATTAACAGCTACTGAATTTCGGCTAGTGTTGGATTTCGAAAGACGCATTTTCACTTTAGGAAGATATGTTTAACTAATTATTTTTAATACTAATTGCCATGTCTGTTGCTTTTAAAGCTGTGAATATCTTCAATCTGAAGAAATGTTAAATAACCAAATACGTTGAAAAGGTGAGCCTATTTATATGAGATTAAAAAACTTATATTCTAAATAAAAAGCAAATAAAAGCATATTATAAAACCTATAAAGAATTTCAACTTGGAGAAAATGAAATATTGCTGCAAAATTTTACTTAATCTATTTTAAAGTTATTAAAAATATTTTAATTTTATCCATTATGTATATGACGTTAAGGAATATTTGAAAAAAAAACAAAGAAAGGACTTTGAAGTGATCTCTAAAATACTAATATAACTTAATATAATAATAATTTAATATATAATAACTTAATATAATAATAACTTAATATATAATAACTTAATACAACTCTAAAATAATAATATAACTTATACTTTTCGATTCCTATATTTCTAACTTGAGTCACTACTCGGTCAGTTTTTTTCTCTCCTGTGCTTTGTTCTACCATTGTTCTGCTCCTGAACAAAGACAGCCTTAACAAATGTACAGTACCCTGCAATTAGAATTTTGCTTTTGTGTTTGTGTCCAGCCCATGAAAAATACGACTTTAAATAAATTTTGCCACAAAAGGGACAGAAGACACAAAAACATGAATGTCCGTGTTTATGGTTCCAGCTAAAATGTGGCATTTCGCTAGGAAAAAAATTCCACGTGTCATAAAAGAATTATACTGGTGTCCAAAAGCACAATTCTTAAGATGCGACAAAAATGGAGCTAATATGTTTGCAATCAGTTGCGGAGAATATAGTCAGAACCCACATTTCACAGTAATGATTCGGTCACGAGAGCATTTCGAAAGAAAGGGATGAAGACGAAAAGGGATTTTGATCCATCCCGTTTCACAGAAAGCGGATAATGAGTAGAAACTTTCATCAATGATTATGTTTGATGTGCGCAATATTTAAATGCATTTTCGTAAAAATAGCGAGAATATTCGGGAATATATAAAAATATCTTTAAAATATCTCAAATTTTCTTCGTGTTTTTTAATTATAACACGCAGAGTTTTTAACCAAATTCTACGAAATTTTCAGAATACTTGACAATATATGAAATAAAACCTGCCATAAAATTTGAATTAAATAATTTGAATGTTAAAATAAATATGAGTTGTAAAAACATTTTTACTGCGCATGCGCGAAACATAGCGCAATTTTTCTTTCATAACTTAAGAGCCAGATATATAGGGCAAATTATATAAAATTTCCAGTTCAATACCGTTAATATTCAGTAAAATATCGGCATTGTAAGAACTGAATTGCTTTCGTTCTCTAAAAGAAACCAAATGATAAATGTTCATTCACAAACTGAAATTTTTTTTAACTTGAATCCTTGTATAGTTATCTTCGAAACTGAATTTCAATTATTTATTTAATTTATAGAAGTATACATGAGTATTCAGGATATCGAACCTTCATAACATTCAATATTATTATTCAACGATTCAAGTTTAAAATATATCAATTTGTGCAAGAACCTTTATCATTCTGTTTCTCTTAGAGAACAAAAGCAATTCAGTTCTTGCAATGTCGATATCTTTCTGAAATATGAAAGTATTAAACTGGAATTTTTATATAAGTTGTCCTACATATCTGGCTCTGAAGTCAAGAAAGAAAAATTACGCTGCATTTTGCATATGTGCAGTAAAAATATTATTTACAACAAATACTCATATTTACTGTAATATTCAAAGTATTTAATTGAAATTTCAATATACTGCTGTTTATATATATTATCAGACGTTCGGTAAGTTTCGCACAATTTGGTGGAAGAATCTGCATGTTATAAGCATAAAAGATGTGAAAAAATTTGGAATTTTTTAAAGAATCCTTTATATCTTCCCAAATATTCGTGCTACTTTTATAAAAATGCATGTGAATGTTGTACACACCAAACAAAACCACTGATAAAAGTTTCAACTCATTATCAGCTTCCTGCGAAACGGGATGGGTCGAAATCCCTTTTCGTCTTCATCACTTCACCCCCTTCATGACCGAATCTGCACTGTAAAATGAGAATTCAGACAATTGTATCACAGACCTCTCTGCCTTCACAAAACAGTACTGAAAGCCAGGAACTTAAATCTGGATGCTTTTCTTAATATTGAGATGATAAATTTTTTATTTAGTTATTCATTTTTAAAATGTGCCATAAGGAATACTTACTATTTTACTTAATATGATAATTTTATTTTATTTAAAATAAGCATTTTGGGATGAAACTAGTAAAAGTATTCAATATAAACAAAAAATATGAAATATAAAACACAGTATGAATTTGACACGCACTGTAATTAAAATACTGCTCAATCATCATTATGATTGTCTTAAAGCTGTATAATAAAACACTTCTTCATTTTTGAAGAAATTTTAAGAATAATTTAAAAATATAATCTTTGTTTAATTTAAATAGAAAGATTAAATTAATAAAAAAGTGAATTATTTTGAAGATAACTCTATTTTAAAATATTATCAATAGCATTTCAAACAACCAATAAGTATTTCAAATATATATTTAAATATAACATGTTTCTTCCAGACATAAAATCTTTTAAGTCCGTTTCTATGAAAAATAAATGCAACATCCACGAATCATATCTAACTTAAGTGTCAAAAAGTGTTTAAACAATATTTTCTCTCACCCAAAATTAACAAAATTACCTCCAGTAACATTAAACAAATAAAAAGAATGAAAACCTATAAAAACCTTCAAAAAACTCTAAATGTATCTTCGCTCTAAAAACAATAATTATTTTCAAAAAAAAGAGATTAATTATTAATTCTAACATTTTTTCCCATCTCGGCCTTAAACATATGACTGTAATAACAGATTACTTCATCCACGTGCTCCATGAAAAAAAGTGCTATTTCATGATTCTCCATTAATCATAAGCATCTAAGTTAATTTTTGACAAGGATAATTTTTTTCGCAGAAACAGGCAGAGTTAAGAGCCCGTAATGATAAATAACCAAAGCAGGTGTAAACTGTATTTCAAAAATTGCTGGCTAATGTAGGGTAAGTTATTGCCTCTCAATGAACGAAAATAATAAGGTTTAAAAGAATGAGATTCTTTTAAGGGAATAATGGTGATTAAGCGTAAAATGATGGATAGATGAGTGAACGCTCTCTTTCAAGATACTTTTTATCTGAACCTCGAACGGAATTGTTTTGTGCCCTGATCCATCTAGTAATTTCGAATAGCACCTCAACACATGTTGCTGGTCATTTCTTCCCACAGCTTGCATTGTTTCAAAAAAAGTACTTTGCATTTTTCACGAGTAAACAGCATATTACATATAATCATGATGAGAAAAAATATATTAGGGTCCAAAACGTGCAGAATTTATTTATTTAAATTTTTAATTTTTGATTGTATAGCAATGAATTACCCTGTCAGAATGCCAGTGAATGCCTTTGGAATTTGCTGAATGAATGACATATTTCGATTTAAAAGATATTTGATCTATTTGTCAGATTGATATACCGATTTCAATATGCGGTATTAGGGTTTGTTTTCTTAACCTCTTGACATACAATGACGTCTCTGACACGTGCATCGAATTACAGAATTTTTGCTATTTAAATCCGTATTTAAGTCAACGTAACAATTAATTTTAAATAGAAAAATCACCTGCTTAAATGTTTCAAGTATCCTTTACCATCTTAAATAAATTGAAATAATAAAAAGTATCCCAAATGGGGGGCGGCATCTAATTAAGAGGTTAGATAAAATCGTACGGAAAGGGGTTAATAATAAGGTAACCAATCGTCCCCCTTTAGACAGGACAGTCCTTCTTCTGTAAGTCCCTTGTATTCACTCAAAACGTGTCCTCCTACATGTGCTCTTTTTCGATATTTGAAGACTAATTTATAAATATTCGTATTCGATCGATGCCGATCCGATCCGTTGTACTAATTTAAACAATAATTAATAGGTTTGTAAACATAATTACAATATAAAATGTTAGAAATGCTTTTATTGCGCATTTATCATATTATAGTGTGTTCTGTATTATTGTTGCAATGAATCAAATGTTTCTTTTATTTACAGTAATTTTTCTAAAATTTGTTTGCGTCCTCCTTTTCATTGTAAAAATGTTGGTCACTTTATTAAATAAGAGGATTATAACTGACACTGGCACCTTGAATCCAATTCTCGACACTGAAGCAAATTTTTTATTCCTCGGTCTCATACACAGATGAGAATCTTCTACAACATAGAAACTCGAGCTAGTTTTCTCTGGCTTCCTTGAGGTTAAAGCAATTCCAGCACTGCCATATGGCACCAAGCACTGGGAAAAATTTTTTGAGGATTGTTAAATTTTGGAAGATAATACACCAATTATTTCTCTTATAGAAATGGCATATAACCAACAGGAATTTAAAAGCTTTCAATTATTCTATTACATTTTTTTAAATTTTAAAACATTAAACCAATATTCTGAAATGCTTACTCAAATTTATTATTATTCTGTTTGGTAATAAAATAATAAAAAATTATAGCCACCAATGAGAACGTCATTTCTCTGAAAAAAATTTTAATACCTTGTAATGCTTGGATAGCAATCTTTCTAGGACATTTGTCAATTTTTAGTTTCACACTGGAATATTTCGAGTCTCATTAGAAGATATTTTATCATGTTTTTTTCAACCTAAGGAATATGAGCTCTAACAACTTCACCGTCTTATTTTTTAGCACTTCTTGAAACTACATTTTAGGAAGTTTACCTCACTGACAGTTTGCTTACTCGAGAAAAGTTACGTGTGAAATGAATTGAAAAAGTTTTGGACTCGCCTCGGGCGATATGAAAAAAGCTTTCTCTTTTTTTAGGGGGGGGGGCGATGAACTCAATTAGTAAAAGCAGGAAAGCAGAACTTATCTCAGCTCTTCCTTCTCTTCCTCATATTTTTTGTTACAGTCGAGAAAGAAATTTCTTTTCCTTGACAGAACTAAATTTAGCGTGAAAAACATGTTCATTAGACTGTATAAAAAATCCAATTTAATTGAACGCGACGTTGAAACGAGCAGCAGTAAAATGTTTCCACATCTTTCATTTTTATGCATTCTTGCAACTCTTGTGGCGTGTATGGCGATGTCACTCTTTAGTTTTTTACTCTTCCTATCTACTCCTGAACTTACTTTCTGAAATGAGAGAAAAAAGTTCAGATTAATTTTGGTGAAATTAATAATTATCTTTCCTTTGAAAAAATTACATGTAAGAAAGATTCGGATCGAGAAACATTGATAGGATTACTTTAGATAAGCTGCGTAGTTATCTTCTAAGAATAGGATGATCAGGCTTTAGTTTCTTTTCTTCGTATAAAATAAATATATTGCCTTATACTTTGTTCGTGAAAAAGCATCAGCATGAATATTAAAATTTATATGGCACTTTTGAACTAAGGCTTTTAAGACATTGGTAAAAATCTGCAATGTAGAAAATTTTATCCTGATAAACCGAAATAGAGAGTTTATGTTATGCAGTGGCAAGTAGCTGCTGAAAAATGTTTACTGATGGGATACATTTTAGAATGTTTGTGGTTTGTTCCAAATTTTATTGAAATATTGCTCTAGTTAATATACTGCTTAAATAATGAAAACTGATCAAATAAGTTTACATAAGAATAAATTCAATTCAATTCCCTTTTGTTAAATGTCATTTTTTACACTGCCTTTGTGGCGGATTTATATGTAATTACTTTTGAAATTCAGCTTAATGATTGTATCAATAGATTTTGGTTGAAAAATGGTTTACAATAAGGTTAATCTAGGATAATGAAAAATGAACGACACTGAAATATTTGTTTCAAAAAGATCGTTTTATAGTTATCAGTTCATTGCACAGTGAGATGTAATTAAAAATCTGTAAATAAGTACTCGCCCTTATATTTTTTAGCTCTAAAAGCATTAGCTTTCGGACGAATTAATTGTTATAAAAGGAAAGAAAAAGTTTCAGATTAACTGGCAAAAATTTTAAACTTTAAAGAAATACAATAATGTGTAGAAAAATAAGTATATCTTAGGTATTCAGTCATAAATATTATAGATCAAGACATTGAGACAGTAAAGAGATCACGTGATTTGAAAAGTAGCCAATACCTAACTTGAGGCATATAATAGCGGCGGCTAACGAAGAGTTAAGATAAACAAAAATATCCATAAACTCTGCGTTCTAATATGTAAACAGAGACAAGGTAAAATTTGTTCCATTTCAGTGATATCAAATCATTTTGTGCTCGATATCAGACCTTTGCATTTCGATTTGTAAATCTCCTCTAATTATAAAGAATCTGATTCTGAATCTTATTTCTAATCTGCTTTAAAATCGCATTCTTATCAATGCATCTAAAGAACCTTTCGATGATTTGCTTTATTTATGAAAAACTAGCTGCATATTCTTATCAATTGAGGAAACTACAGAATTGGCACGTATTTAGTAAATCATGAGTATACCGTTGTATCCAATGACAAGGAAGTAAAATGGAATAGAAATATATTCCATACATCACACAAATTGGACGCTCTCAGATTAGAGGAAATTGTTAATTCCTTTGATATGATATGCATTAATCGACGAAATACCAATATTTTAAGTTCTCTTATAAAATCATTTCATTATGTTCATTCCATACATCACACAAATTGGACGCTCTCAGATGAGAGGAAATTGTTAATTCCTTTGATATGATATGCATTAATCGACGAAATAACAATATTTTAAGTTCTCTTATGAAATCATTTCATTATGTTTCATATACAGTAAAGCACCGTTTATACGTCTTTCAAGGGACTGCCGTAAAATGACGTATAAACGAAAAGACGCATAATCGAAAATTTTACTTAACAGCTTTGATTATTATAAATTCAATGTTATCAATGCAAATTAATTTAAAAGCTTTAAAATTTGTTAAGATAGTGCTACATTGTGTGGAAATGAATAATTAAATTTTAAAATTATACATTTAGCATAAAAGTGAAGAAAAATCATACCTTTATTGCGTATCCTGAGTAAGAATTATGCATATATTATGTGATTTATGTGCATGCAGGTAGGCGTTTAATTAAGACAATTTTTAACCGTCGTCTGACATGCTGATTGTCTGTGAGTATTGAGTACATTATTGTGACTCGAATTAAGTTCATTCAATGTTTCTTCACTATTCTTTGGTCCAAAGATATAAGTTCGAAGTTTTTCAATGAAGTCCATTGCGTCTTTAATGAAAGATGGAAGAACTTCTCCATCACTAATTTAGCACCTGACAATTTGTCTTCGATTAATTCATCAACTGTGAATAAATTCGAAATCGTAATATCTTTATCAAAGTTCACATACTGGAAAGGTGGAAATTTTAACATCTTAGACTGGGGCAAAATGACGTGTAAACGAAGATTTGCGTCATTTTAACGAAGTAGGGGAAGTCAGGATAAAGATGGCGATGTTAACATTTAACCATTTTTAATAAATTCAGGTTTTGAGGTAATTTTTTTTCTTTACATATATTATTAGATATGCCTCTTGTTGTTTTGCACTTAAATTGAGAACTTCTTATTTTAATATTATCAAAGTTATTTTGACATTTAAAATAAACAAAGCAGAAGTGCCAATTTGCCTCGTTACTGGGTCAGGATGACTTTGTCTACGTGGCAAAATGAAAATTATGACGAAAGTTCAATACATTGTTATTTTTAGAAAATTTAGGGTTGAAAACTAATTAATTAATCGTTTTTAAGTATTTTTTCCGTGATTAGTATACAGGGTGTCCAACAAAGGACTCGATTTTAAAATTAAATAACTCGGCACGAGATCGATAGAGAGTGAAACCGGTGGAATGCTTAGTCTGAGACAGTAAAAATCTCATACAGAAGTTTCAAAATTGTCACAAATCTTGCCACAGGTGGCGCTGCGTTGCAATCAATTCAAGTCCAGAAGCTTGATGTCCTATGCAGCACAAAAAATGCCATTTTGAATCGATTGTGATGTGATTGCAACGATTGCTTGCAAATGACAGTTTCAGCTTTCTTCTCTGACTCTGAATAGATTCCAACGTACAGCGCCACCTGTCGGCAGATTTGTGACTAATTTTGACTTCTGAATTTACTGCTCTCAGACTAAGCATTCCACCGGTTTCTCAATCTTCTATCGATCTCCGTTGCCGAGTTATTTAATAAAATCTGAGTCTTGGACACCCTGTATGATGAAAGGGTTATTTTATCTAAAGTTTCCTCATTCAAAGTCGGCGAGCCCTCGGGTTACCATGTGTGGCAGTTGCAACACTCTATTTAATTTTCTGATGGAAGGTCAAAATAGATCTTATATTTTCTTTAGAAATTTGAGCAATACGTGAAAAG
>BGPR01007464.1:27424-39953 GCA_013235015.1 Araneus ventricosus
GCATATTTACAAACCCTACCCTGATAGAACTGAGGCAGGAAATCGGGCAATATGATTGGATCGCTTCGCCGAGAGCCAATGACGTCGTTCTTTGCTCTCGTACAGAAATTATAACAAAACAAGCGATTGAATCTGGACTTTGAATTAGTTTAGGTTTCCGTTGCTTGGACTTCGCGAATTTTGTTCTACGATACGCACCTACGTAGCAATTTTATTTAGTCTAGCGATTATAATTTTTTTTCGTTTTATTATTATTGGCCTTAATAATAATAATTAATAATTTTACTATTATTTGGCATTAATTATAGTTAGATTAGTTGACTTTGAAACATCAAATGAACTATTTTCACTGGAATGACGTCGAAAAAACCCAACAACATTAACCTGCTAGTTAATACCCTTCAAACAAAGTTGTTATTATTAGACTTTTCATTAGTATAATTTCTTACAGTGTGGGGTGTTTTATTTTTTATGATATTTTAAAAAAATGATTTCATTTTTAAAAATATTACAACCCACGGAAGAATGTTTTCTGTGCTCAACTATGGGAAAACGGAAAAAAGTAGGACGACTCTTGTTTCGTTATGATTGCCGTAAGCTACGTGCGAGAGCTGAAAACGACGTCACTGCCCCTCGTATTGGCCGTTATACTGCCTCAGTTCTATCAGGGTAGGGTTTGTAAATATGCCACCCGGGTGGGAAGCAGCAACTGACATATCGATTCCAAAATACAACGACCCCCTTAACTACGGAACACTGTGTAGCTTCTTCCACAGGTGATGCCACCACGTGTTAAAAAGAGGGTGTAGGGGAAAAATACTGCCGTTTCTAATATACTGAAAGTCTTCGTTACGCCGAGGCGCTGATTTCTCTAGGGAAGTTGTCAGACGAGCTTTATTGCCTTTGTAACCACTATCAACTCCCAAACTGTGGTGGAGAATGTGGGTGTAAATGTTTGACAGAGTATCATCATTCCAAATGAAACGGAGATATTTCAAATTTTACATAGTGATTTTCATCATGAAAGGTAGAAGAGCTTCAGCTGGAATAGAAATGTATTTAATTTATGAAATACTTCTTGTATTCTGAATGAAGAAAACGATTTAAATTAGGATATTTGACTTTGTTGCCGATAATTTTTCGGGTATTCAATATTTTGTGTGGTTTCGATAAAAAATATTTGTTGAATAATTCTATTTATGTTTTCTGACATATGATATGCTTTAAACCGAGAATTCTAACTGTAATGGCGTGATGCACATTTAACCGTATGCGTTTATTCATATACTACAGATATTTTGAATATTGAGACATTCTTCATTTCGTTTTTATTAAATCCTTTTACTAAGTTCGGAATGTTTCATGTTTGTATGCATGTAAGGTTGGAATTTTATGATCGATTTTTCACTCACGTCTTAATACACTAGAGTTCTGAAATTTTGTATATTTATTAGGTCTTGATGACAATGCAATATTTTAATAAATTTAGAGCTCTCAATTGTTATTTTTTTTTAAAAAAATCGCAAAATTATGTTTGCACTCGGTAGGTTTCAGGGGCGCCATCTATAGTATTTTTCAAGGACTGAAGATCTTCATCGATGCTAAGGTAATGCTAAGATGGAATATAAACGTTGCAAAAGGACTTGTCAATGGCTCAATTGGATACATCACGGCTATTACATGGCCACTCTTCAGACGTGAGCAAATGTACGATCAAGATTATCCCATCAGTAAAAATATACTTATGACATAAATTAAAAACTAGAAATTAATAAATATAAAAAAACTAAAAAAAACCGCTATTACCGATGCATTAAAAAAGAAACAAATCATTTTTTCTTAAAAATCTGGAGGTAAAAAAAATCGTAAAACAATAGGAGAAAGATATAAAATCACAATGATTGTTATAATGTATGTTGAAACGAAATGTTCTTAAGCATTCATCATATAAAATATATTATAAATGTGATTACAATTCTAATTTACTTACAACTTTTCTACCTGCGCCTCATGCTTTTTCGATTTTTGTTTCGACCTCCATATTTGGAGAAAAAAATATTATTTTCTTTTTTTAATGCACTGGTAAAAGCGTTTTTTTTATATTTTTTTTATACTAGAAATGATTGTGTGCTAGATGTCGTGTTTTGGAAATAGCATTATGTAAAGGATTAAAACAAATGTTTTGCTTATATACACTCTTGTAGCTTTTAATCTAAAATTCAATAACTCTTCAAATTGTTTCTTGTGCAAAATATTTTATTCGATACTTTTGAATATGCATTATGCCATACATAAACGCACATAGAATGTCCTTTTTTATTTTTCGAATAAATATATCCTATTCATTGCCCATATTGTTAGAATATTCATCAAGGTTCTACAAATTTTAATGAAGTTCTACTTTAAACCTGAAACTAATTCATTCACAATAGTTTTGTAATTCTACTGTTTGAATTTGATCTGTGTGAAAATTGTTACATATTTTTTAAAATTTGAGTCTTCGTGATTAGAAATGAGGGTTTGCACTAATTATTTTTCGCTTTTACTGTTGCTTGTAGCTTAGTGGAGATTGATTCTATTGTTAGATTTGTGTGACGAATAATCAACCTGATATTTGATACAGCGTTTCGTGATGGACTGAAAAAAATATTGTTTTCTTTTAAATTAACAGTTTTATTATAGTTTTTTGAAGTAAGGTCATGTTGTCCTTGGTTTTCAAATGGTAATAGAGTCAAACTTCCGTTGTTCTATTTAGGAATTAATCCTTGGAATCACTCTTTAGAACATCTCGTTGAAAATGGATAGTATTTCCTTAGTAGTCCTAGCGCCAACGTCTATCGAATTTCAAGAGAGGTATTTACAAATCCTTGTTTGGTACTGATGTAAGTTTTGCGGTTTGGGTTCGAAATGTATATGCTTCATTCAGAGTTTCTGAAAATATTTGGTAAAATTCAATTATTTGATTTTTCATAAATAGTCCGTAGTAACTTCTCCACTTATATTATGAAATGTGATATAAAATAATGTTGCAGAACTCTTTTTTGCAAGAGAATCAATCACATTCATGAGAAAACAGAAATGTGGGCTTAAATATTCCTGCTTCCTTGATGTTTCAATTATAATACGTAATGTGCATTTTTTCATGAAAATATAACTAATTATTAGTGTCTCATTTGGTTTGTTTCTGAACCCTGAAAAAAATTGTTTGTTGAGCGTCTGATTAAGGAGTTACTCATTCTAATAACAGCACGTACAGAATAAAGGAAAGGAGACAATATGCTCAAACATTTAACGGAAATTAGCTAACATTTAGCACACTTACTTTTTTAAAACTGTTAAATGTTGTTTCCACAAAATGATCTTGGAGATTATAATTCGAATAATTTGCAGCGTTTTAAGTACTTAAGCCATTCACAAGCTGATCGCTGTACGGACATTGCTTCTTGGTTTTGTTACTTAAATACGAAAAAAACACAATACATTTTTTAAATTCCTATTATCTTATGGTACCCAAGTTCCTCTTAGCAATTGCGATTAGAAAATCATTACAAGAAATCAATCTCGTCATTTTTTGAAATAAGGAAAGTTGTCCACAATACCCTTTCATTTTCGTTAATGTGTTTTGAGGCTAAATTTTTTAAAAAATGAGCTCTACATGAAACATTCAAACAAAAGAATATGGGGGAACAAATATTTCCACTTTATTGTTAACTAATACTTTCAATTTTTGAAATGCATAATTTTCATTTTGGGAGTACTCAAAGGTTTATATAAATGTTCATTTTTAAGTGATGATTATGCATTCAATGGCAGTTATTAAGTTCTAAATAGTTGCTCATATAATCGAATTTTGATATAACATCATTTAACCAATTAAAATACAATTTAGGCGGCTGTAAGAAGGTTTAAACAGTAATTTCAATTGTTTGTGTGTTAAGTATAAGTAATAAATAGAAAAAAATAAAAATTGTGATTTTAAGCACTTGTGTTTTATTCTTAATTCTATTATTTTCTATTTGCATGAAATGAAGCTTTTCCATTTATGATTTTAGGTGATTGTTTTTTAAGTTAATGTATTCAAAATACCCATAATTTTATAACAGAAAATGTTTTTTTTATTTTTTGATTAACATTGTTTTTCTACTTACTTATGTATTAAGTGATAAATAAACAAAGAATCTTATAATTCAAACAATTGGAAAATTTCAATAATTTGCTGTCTTTGTAATAATAGATTTCTCACATTTTCAAATAATTGATAAAGAAAGAAAAGTGCTTTATTTTCGAAAAAAGAGGAAAAAAGTTTTATTTATTATGCTATTTTAAAAGTTTTATTATGCTATTTTTAAGTATAATCAATGTTCGGTGCTTCTTACCAGGCACCTAAACATACTTATTCAACTACTTTATTTGCTAACATGTGTTAGTGAAAATATTGAATTACCAGATCAAAAGAATCAGCTAGTAGACTCTAAAAGTATACATGAATAAGAAATCTTGCAAAGCTGGAGCTTCTTGTTCAAAGTTAAACATAAAAAAGGTACAATTTAATACTTTGATGCTTGAAACTTTTCGCTTGAATAAGTTTCAAAAAAATCGGCAGACACCTTCTCCTAATAACTTCGTTAGACGACGGTAAATTGAATTTTTTTCCAGTGCCCTTTTCGAAGTGTGTACTCTAGCAGCACATTCCTTTGATAAATATTTTGCGAAATGTATTCATGTTTCCGGTAACAAGACGTATTTTGCTTCCTAACCTCGTCTACTTCGGCTTCATTTGACTTATTAGAATGGTTCTCATTTAGTTTTATCTGTGAACGTAATTTTTATAAGAATAGTTTCTAATGTATATGTATTTAATTTAGAAGTTCGACATTCACCGTAAAACTTTTAATAGGCTTTTAAGCCGAGACAAAATCTTCGAATCTATAAAAGAAAGGCTTGTCGTAAAGAATTTAAATAAATTGCAATTTTATTTGACACGGAATTCATTCATAGTAATTATATATTTTACTTTGTTCGTGAGTTTCCCTTCTTTAAAAACAGACTAAAATACAGAAACAAAAATAATGTCTTCAGAAGCTTCTATGCATTTTATTTCTGTTCGGGAAACACTTTTGTAAGAAAAAATTATTTGATTTTAGATTTTAGCTCCAAAAAGGACCCCGTGTCTTAGGGGCACCGCGCCAGAGTGCAACGAAGAATTTACTTAAACTTATTCAAATTAAAATCAAGTATCATTTTGATTTCAGAACATTATCTATAGGAATTCTTTTATGTTTTTAAATTCTCTTGCAAACCGATGTTGTCCAATTTTTTCTTACAGCTGACTGACAACTGACACTGTTTCAGAAGTCACAGTTCTGGCCAGCTTTCCCTACTGTAATAAAAAAGTAAAAAAAATTGCAACTGCACTGAAAGAAGTATTACGTTATTGATATGAACTTAAAAGCTATCAACTAGAAAAGGAAAATGATTTTAAAAGATAATAATAAATTTAACTTAGACTTTAAATAGAAACAACAAAATAACTAAATTTCACGGTCCAATCGGCTAAAGGCCGGCCCTCATCTCTTCCCGGAACCATATTTCCTCACTGAGTTTATCTTCTGGACATGTTCTTCCCAATGGCATGTATCACGATGCTAATAGATCTCTTCCCTAAGCCATACCGCCATGTTTCTCGCAGGCCCCACAGATATGCACGAGAATTGTCCGGTCGTCGTCACTTTTTCTGGATATATTCTTAATGAACGGATGTAAGCACCAACACAATAGCAATGTAATGAAAATGCTCTGAAAACAGAAAAGCTCAGAAACATATTTTATCATTATTTTTCGGTAGTGTTAGATTGCAAAAATGCAACTACATCATTTTCGGCTTTGCCGGTACTTTTAAAAAATTTATATTTTCGCCACCAAAGTTTCTTTCTTATCTTGTGGCAACTTTTAAATTCTCAACGGATTTTTTTATAGTTTTATTAAATATCTCAATTTATCATTTTTTGTAGCAATCAACTTAATTATTAATCGCTTTAACTTTTTATGTAATTTGTTTGAATGTTTAGATGTTTATTAAATTGTAAATCACTTTTATTTCACGGAACTATATGCTCGCCATTTTAACGGAGGAAGCTTTTGTGGTGTAAACTGTCTGCGCGTCACCTGGCTGGGAGATTTTCCTTTTTGTAGTGCTATTTGGCTTTTGAATACCGAATATAATGGTCGCACGTCTAGAGGTTTCGGGTCCCGATGATTTTTCATTCGGTTCTCGTCCTCTCAGACGTGCAGACGGGCATAAAAAAATTCTATTGGATGATGTAGTGAAAAAACTGCAAAAGATGAGAAGCAAAGTCTACGTTAAAATAATCTTGGGAAAGATGACAAGGTGCTGATGTGCTGAGCAAACCGCTTATCCTTTGTCCTGGGCCACTTCAGAACGACGGTGTGCCAGTGGAATGGAATGTGAACAAAGAGGTAACGTTTAAAATCAAGACGACGAACAGCAAGATTAAAAAATTTTGAAATAGAGTTCATTGAACCATATCATGAACTGATCTGCAGTAAAATACTGTATTTTCACCAACCATTTGAAAGTTGCTTCTTGTCACGCCTAGAACTCTAGTTCAGCACAACAACAAAAAAACTCTTTTTCGAATAGTGAGATCTTGCCCAGTCATGGCTACTATAAAGTATAATTGCTATAGATAGCTCTCTTATTCTCTTTCTTTCTTATTATCTTATTCAATTTCAAAGTCTGCAGCAAAAAAAAAATTATTTTAACTTGTTTTGTATTAATGTGTAGTTGTTTTTTGGTTTTATCTCTATGTTGTGTGCATCACAAGAATCTCTGTGCGTACGTGAATCTTTTTGTATTTCAATTTATTATAGAATATTATTAATTTAAAGTTGGCAAGTAAAAGTTTCAATGTGTAAATAAAAGTATTTATTCAAGAAATTTGAACTCTTATATCTTTCTATTAGTGTCACAATGCAATTGATTTATTTCAGCAATTCTTCCACTATTGGCCATTTACTTCTAGGTAGTATAGAAAAGGTTGGTAATTACTTAAGTGATAGTAAAAATTGTACTGTTTATTGGTATTCATCCCTTAGCTCCAATTTAATATATCACCAATCTTTCAGGTAGGATTTGGATAATTTTCAGAAAAGAACGTAATAATTTTGCGTATCTTTATATTGATGATTACAGTGAACTCTCGTACAACGCATGGGATATGCTCCGCGTACTAGAAATTTCATTATACGGGGCATGCATTATTGTAAGGTTTTATGCTTGTTCAAGCATGTTTCTAACTTATCTACTCTATTAAAATTCGAAGGTAAACAAACGTATGTATGTATGTATGTATGTCCCTCTATCTTCTCACGAACCGCCGAAAGTACCAAAAGATGGGGAATAATTCAAGGAATCCATTTCTGCCATTTAAATATCGAAATTTTAATTAGTGAAAAAGATATTAATTAAAAACTAATTTACAACAATACTTTTCATTGTTTCGGATACTTTATAACAATACTTTTCATTGTTTCGGATACTTTATAACAATACTTTTCATTGTTACAGCGCAATTCAAAATTTATTTCATTGTTGAAGTCGTTTGCTTTAAAGAACATTGTTACAACAACAATAAAAAAGTGACGCTGACAGAAATAAAAAAAATGTATTGTTGCAATATGGAAACCTGAACAATGCAACAAGTCAATGTGGATAGAGTTTTGTGTGGGTTTTGGTAATTGATATAAAGGAACAGGGAAAATTAAATCGCTCATATAGGGTTTTTACTAAAACTATTGTTTTCTATGAGGTTTCACTTTTAGATTTCATGTACTCAGTGCATCTTGCTTCATGTGCATATAACTGGAAAAAATACGGATTCCGATCAACGCTGGGTTATCTCATTCCTTCCGTACTAAAGTCAGACAAAAAATAATTCCGGAATCGTAATTTTACAAAATAAAGATTATTTTTGCGATTTTTTTTAAAGTATATTTTGAAGCCTTTACGCGGAAGGAATGATTGAACCGCTCTTTTCTCCTTATTTATTTAGGAGAGAATGTTGGGCATGTGTTACAAGACCTCACTTTATCTCTCCGTCAAGGAATGACGCATTATTCGAGATAGCCCGTGCAACGCCGGGTCACGTAGCTAGTAATTGTATATATTGCTAGTCAGCTGCTGCTTTTTTTAAACTGTCGTCTTCACTGTTCATTTATAAACAACAGGTAAGCGTACATACATCTACTTTGCTTTTATAAACAGAAAACAATAAAAGTGTTAAATTAATCTTGCGTATAATACGTGACCATTTATCGCTCTGTATGGGAACTAGACATAATTTTTTGTTGCATTATACGAATTAACGTTGTACGGAAGCGTGTTATACGAGACTCCCCTATATACATTGTTAAAATTATTATATTCCTCTATTTTGTACCTCAAAACGCTTTTGAATTAATTGCCTTTTCATTACGTTTAAATTAAAATATCTCTTACAGATCAGTACTGTAAGTGACTGATAAATAAATAAAAAAAAATATAAAATACATTTTTATATAATTGTGTAAAATTTCGAAATTCTTTGGCGTTAATCGAGTCAACAAGTATAATTTAAAAGGGAGGGATTAAAGCTTACATGGGAATTTTAGTTTCTTGCGAAAGAAGTTTTAAAATAGCTAAATTAGGTAAGAAAATGACATTTTCGGTCTTGCTTCCAAATAAATAGCACTTCTGCAACCCATTGATTTCAAATTCCTTAGCGTATATTCTCCAAAACTCGTCTGAACGTCTTATCTTTCATTCCGAATTGACCATTTCCCTAATCTATAAAAGGCACGATGCATTCTCCAAATGCCCAAGACAAAATTCCACTCAAATGTTACTACCATACATGGAGGTAACACCACATTCTTAGCAAAGCATGGCAAAGCCGGAGCAATTATTCTGCTTCTGGCTAAGTCCTCTGATCGAATTCGCAGATCGAGAATATTGCTAAACGTCATTTTCATAACTGATGATTGTAGATTCCAGGCCGTAATCTCTGCGTCCAAAAAGGGTATGGAAAGATTCTAAATGCTGTACTAAGGCGGAAGTTTGGAGTACGAAGCATGTACATGCACAGTAGGGTGGATCGAAAATTTAAAGTGTGGATAAAATAATCGGCATAGGGTGCAAAAGTTGTCTTTTAAGTGTACTAGCATATATGCAAAATTTTTTCAAGTTTGTTTAATATCTTCCGGTGCCCCAAGACGCTTAAATATTTGCAAAAAAACGTTTTTTTATGCAAATTTCGAATTAAAAATTAAAAATGTATCAAAGAAACGATTTTACAGGGAGAAACGTAGAGGAAAGGGCGAAGAAATGAGAAAAAATATTAACAAAAATTGCAAAATTAACGTACTGAATAAATATCGTGTTTGTTCGATATCACATTTTGTAAGTGTACAAATTTCGATACACGTAAATTCCAAAAAGACATGAAAATTCCACTTGCTGAACGATTGTTTATAAAAGATCGAATATTAGAAAGGAAAATGGTTATTGGAGAAGTGGAAGTAATTGCTACTGAAAAAAAGGGAAATAGAAAAAGAAAACAGATGGAAGACAAAAGAATAAAACGTAAAATGGTTAAAACTGATGCTGATGCAGCTCATGCTCAATCAATGGAGCTGACTCTATGTCTTCGTCCTTGTATACAGATACGAATGTAATTACATTGGAATATCAATCATAAAATCGTTTAGATTTCCCTACCTTAGCAATGGATGTGATCGATACGGAATTTCAGATAGAACAGCTACTTCATTTGCCAGTGCTATTCTACAAGACATTGGAATTGTACACGAAGGAGAGGCTTCGCATGTGGTAGATAGCAATAAAATTCGTAGACAGCGTAAAAAGCTTTAAAATGCATTGCAAAGTCTACTAATTTAACAGTGTCTCGATCTCTTTTAACCGGATTATATTTCGATGGGAGAAAAGACAACACAAAAGTGCTAATTAAGAAGGACACAAAGTATTACCCAAAGACCACGAAGGAGGAGCTTTATACTTTTGTACACGAACCTACCTTTGTATATCGGACATGTTACTGCTACAACAGGAAGAACTAAAGCCATAAAAGAAGCAATACTCAATTTTTTGGAACACATAATATGCAATTAAATGGGCTAACAGTAATTGGATGCGATGGAACAAATGTTAATATTGGGCACAAGGGAGGTATTATTCGTTTGATGGAACTGGCCTCAATAGACCATTACAATGGTGAAATTGTTTGCTTCAAACAAATCAGTTATCTCTCCGTCATCTACTAAATTCTTTGGATGGTGCAACAACTGGTCCTAAAGAATTTTGTCGACCACTTGGTAAAGCAATCAAAACCTTCGAAGCTACATGTAGCTCCTTTTTCTTCAATAAGTGTGGAGAATATGCCACATAATATAGATAGAATGGTTCTCAGCAATAATCAGCAATATCTATATGATATTTTCCTACCGATATCACGCGGTGAATGTTATTCTGACCTGGCATTAAGAAAGCCTGGTCCAGTTGTTCACTCAAGGTGACTAAAAATTTCAGGTAGAATTTTAAGGTTATATGCGGTCACAGAAAAACCATCTCACAATCTTATTATTCTTGCAACATATATTATGAAGGTATATGCAACCGGTATGGTTCCATGTCAAAACAAAGCCCTCCATAACAGAAGGAGCGCTGCATATTTGGAGACTTATTTCATTTTTTAGATATTTGGGACCCAATTTAAGAAATATAGTACACACTTTTATTCAACGAAATAGCTATTTTTGTCATACAGAAAATTTGCTATTGTCAATTCTCACAGATAACAGAGAGAATATAAGGCAGCTTTATATATAAGGTCTTTAGCACTACGAAAAGTAATTTCTGCTAGAAATGAAAACTGAGGATCATCAGAATAAGAATTTTTCAAGTACCAAAAATAGACTTTAAAGCAAAGGATTTTTTTACACTTATTAACTGGCAACGAGTTGGACATTTGAACCACCTTTATTGATGAATGTGCCATTTAAAGAAATAGAGAACATGGTAAAAGTTAGATGGAGGAATGGTCAAAATATCCATGCTATACCCAAGCTGTAGAAAGATGTTTTCGCATAGTGTCTGAAGCGTTCGAAAGTGTATATGGAGAAGAGAAGAGACACGGCTTCATACTGAATAGGATACAATCAAGAAGTTTTATCAAGCATTATAATACCAAAAAGGATTACATCCTTTAGAAATATGTAAATCTTCAAACTAATAGAATTAAAAAATCTATGATTCAGTTCACTTTTTATAAGTTTTGTGATATATTGCTTTGACTATTAAATTTATATTTCATGTATTATTATAAAATTATAATTATTTATAAGTTTATACTTTAATATTTGAATAATCTGCCATTTTTTCAAATATTTTTCATTAATTCACAATTTTTATTAGATATTTGTAAAAATGTCAATTTTTAACTTTTGGGGGGGCTTTCGGGCCACCAGAAGATATGAATGAACTTTAATAATAATAAAAAAACGAAAACTAATATACCCAAAACAAAACTTTCTTACCCGGTGCTAAAGGAAATTTTGAAAATATTTTTTTTATAAATTTCCCCCCAAAAATGTCATTTTTAACTATTTTTGGGGCACTTGGGGCACTGGAAGATATGAATGGATTTCAATAAAAAAGTATATATAAACTAATATACCTAAGACACAACTTTCCCACCCCATACCAAAAATAATTTCAAAACGAAACAAAAAAAATTATTAATTTTCATAGAAAATTCAATTTTTAACTATTTTTGAGGCGCTTGGGGCACCGGAAGATATAAATGAATTTCAATAAAAAAAATTATATAAACTAATATACTTAAGACACATCTTTCCCGCCCCATGCCAAAAAGAATTTCAAAAATAAATTTTTTTTCCTATACTTTTCGATCCACCCTAATGCACAGTCCTGTTCACCAGCGGTAAGCCTATCGTAAGTCCAATTTTGCTCATTTTGTTGTTTTTGTTATATATGCCCCATTCGTATTTTCGAGTGGGTAACGAGTCATAGCGGTAGGTCGAAAATAAATAAATGAACACTTTGAAAAAGTAAGGTCGAATTTCCGATCCATTGAGCTATGAAACTTCTATTGGCTCTCCTGTAAAATGTTAAAATTTTTACTTACGATAGTATAGAATTAAGAGAGATATTGAAGCGAATAATTTTAATAGAAATAATCGGCAATCTTGATCTTAGAGGGGTGTGATACTATCACACACAGGTTAAATATTAATTTCTGAAATTTATGGAAAAAGATAGGCTATTCACATGAGATAAAATCATATCTACTCGAAATAAATGAAAAACAAAAGCAGCTTATAAAAACAAATAAAATAATAAATAGAAGCGAAATAACAAGAAAAACTGTTACCTCATTGTTTATAAGCAATATAATGTTAACGAGACAACAACAAATTAATAGTAATTTATCTT
>BGPR01007464.1:39963-71011 GCA_013235015.1 Araneus ventricosus
TTTGTAAATTATGACGAGACAATTATTCGACCATTCTGAGTAATCTTTATATTTTCAATAGTTAAGGATTTAAAAGAAAGTGAAAATTTCAACCTCCCGCTATTCACCCACACATTTTCGAGCTGGATGGCTCCTCAAGAAACCAATAGATGACTATTTCTAAGCCATTCGAAATAGACCTATACTTCCAAACTAAAAAGGCTTTTACCCTTTCTCTCTCATTGGTTTCGCAGGAAAACCACACACTGAGCATTTTTTACTGCGCATGGGCGAAACGTAGCGTAATTTTTCTTTCATAACTTATGAGCCAGACATATAGGCCAACTTATATAAAAATTCCAGTTCAGTGTCGTTATTGCAAGATATCGGCATTGCAAGAACTAAATTGATTTTAATCTGTAAGAGAAACAAAATGATGAGGGTTCTTGCACCAACTGATATTTTTTTAAATTGAATCTTCGAAAGTAATAATCAATTTAATGAAGATTGAATATCCTGAATACTCACATATACTTATAAATTAAATGCATAATTTGAATTGCATTTCGATGATAACTTATTCGAAGGAAAAATATTCCGTTACCGTTCATTGCTTTCACTGTGAACCACAAATTTCATGAAAATAAAAAATGCTAACGTTTTTTCCTTTGCATATTTATGATCAGCTACATGTTCAATACTCATTTTTAAAATAAATTTGTTAATTTTTAAAACTAAACTTGTAGTGAACTTGAAAGGGTTAAATGACATAAAGAAATAAATATATTTTATGTTTTTTGACACAATAAATGTACTGCCGAAAAAATGACAAAGTCTAAGTTTTTATATAAAGCCCCGATATTATTAGTCATATTTAATAAAATATTCTTGACAGACTAGCATTTTAAACAAAAATGTTGCATTCTTCTACTACTAAAACTAGTCGAGTAATGAAACTTTGGATATGCTTAGTTTCGATGATTTTAGATTATTTCAGTGGACGCTTCCAGGAAGGTCCACCAATCAACATGCGGCGCATGCTCAAGACTGAAGTTCATTGGCTTAAAATATTGAAATTCAAAGCCTCATTACTCGACTAACTCGGTTTAGACAGAATCGATCAAAGGTAAAAAGTATTACCCCCAAATACATATTCGATCTCTTCTTTCTATTGCCCAGCTAAACACAAAATGTGCCTTCGATGGGAGATATTCCGACTAATTTTCCTCTTGTTCTTTTATAACCAAATTTATGTAAACAAAATCATCGAAAAAAATGCTAAAACCCGAGTAGGGATAAGTCAAGAAACAATTGTTTTGCGCTTTGAGAGGAAGAGTAATTACATTTTATTTTATATTCTTTTCATAAATAGATGAGGGCTGTGAAAGTTATGATCAAGTGAATGGAAGATTACTTTTTGTTCCTATGAGAAATTATATTCCAAGAAATGGCATGTTGTAAATAAAATACCAATGTAAAGGTCTCTACACACAAATATTGACCTAGTTTCAGTCTACATGACAGATCTTAACCTTTAAACAGTTTCTGTTTAGAGTTAAGCACGTCAACCATATAAAATGTGATCCTTGCTCATGGATCCCTTATCATTTAAAAGTAAGACACACGAGAGTTACCAAACAGTCATATCTTTCTGTGAGAGGAACGACTTTAATGACAATAATGAAAGAAAACAGGAAACAATTTTGCAATTTGAATAAAACTCTTTTAAAAATACATCTAATTTAGTACCATATTTATTCGAAAATATAGTTTCTACTACCAAAATTTGAATATTATTTTATTTCTCTCCGAAATTTTTAAAACTCTAGTCTCGATCACGAGCGAGTTGATATCTTCTTTTTTCGCTGTTTCAACAATAAATCGATTCATGGGAAAACCAATGAAACAAACTTCCCTAATCAGTACTCCAAAAGATCCTAGAATTTTCTCTCCGTGTATTTAATTTAGACTTGGGAAGTACCTCGAGGGCAAAATCAGCATCTCCCGCTATTTAATTATAAGACTCGAATCGTGTATAATTGAATTCGGTCTGACAACGGCTTTTGGATATCACATTGCATTAACTGCTGATCTGAGAAATTACTGACTTGAGCACGAACATGCGCCTTTAATTATGAATGTTGATAAAATTCTCAGTTGAAGGGCAGTCTGCCAACCAATACGTGATTTGCGTTAATAAAATGTGGTATGTTGCTGTAGCCTGCTGTCGGAATTTAACCATTGAAGACGTTTTGGTGGGTTATACGTTCCTGAAGCAGATATGTTGTAACAAAGTATTAAATGAAATGCTAAAGATCTCATTTCATCTTAAACCATTTGACTGCAGATGAGGAAAATTCTTAATTTTGTATAAGACCATTGATAGAAGCAAATTTAGACATTTCGCAAGTTAGGATACGCAGAAAAAGCAGTATACCCTTAATAATTTTTTATTGAATTATGGGTAGTATAAAAACTTCTAGCGATATTTGAAAGAATTCTCTATTCAAAAGCCTGTTAAATCCCTGAAACAACTGTCAGAGTTCCAACCAAAAGTGAAAACGTATGTGACAAGGTTAATTTAAAGTATTATTTAAAAGTCTTCTTTTTCAGAATTTACAAATTGCTGTCAATAAAAAGAATAAAATGTATCTGAACTAAACATAAATAACTGGTTTTTAAATAATGTCCAAAGACTTTATATATTTAATCAATTACGATTTCTGCATTTTTTCACTTTAGTTATTATACAGTTAATCCTACTTTTGCGGTTCGTGGCCCTGTTGTAGTTTGGTTATTGAGCTCGAAATAAAAACGCCCATTGTTTGAAATCCCAATTAATACGTGGCATTTTTACCGACATCTGACATTTCATTGCACAGATTATGGATGAGCTAGCTGCATAAATCTCGCCCTAGGCCATTCAGAAGTGGTCAAGGGGCGCATTAGAACGTGTGACATTCTGCCTTAATAATAGTAACCACATGACCAAGAACTTAAATCAAGACTTTCATTTCTACTGCAACTCTTTCGTGAAAGATTTAAAGAGAGTATAAATCATTTCGGTAGAGGACCATTGACAGAAGCAATTTTAAGATATAATATGCTGCAAAAGTGTATTTATGCTACATAATATGTTGAATTACGGGTAGGGAGGAACTCTTTGTGGGATTAGAATGAATTTTTAAGCATAATGTTTGTTTTGTAAATAAAGGTGCAATAACAGTGAGATAATTTTTTATAAGTAGAATGTTCACGGATGTCCGTGAATTTCCGACGAACGAAAGCATTTTTTTACTGATGTATATCTAACAAAATATCCTTCAATACCATCTCTTTTCAAATTGTGTAGGAAACAATCTTTCATGCTTTTTTTTCAGAATTGTTATATTCCCTCACTGTATTCAAAACTAGATTTAAAATAATATTCTCTCAGTTAAACTTTAATTGTTTGATTTACTTTTTTCTTTCCGATTAAAAAGAGGACAATTTCAAAAAAGGTAAAATTTGGTTTAGACATTTGTCCATTCTTCTTTTAGCGTATATATGTATATGTAACAGTGTGATTTTAAAAACAAAATTAAGCTGTGCCCATGTTCTATAATTGAAAATGGCAGATTATGTCACTATACGTAATTCTGTTTCACCATTTGTCGAAACTTTTATTTAAGTGTGAGAAAAACTTCTATAATATTACTTGTGTAAACAATGAAAAATATGGTGATAACAAAGCAATGAAAACATGTCAAAATAATCTTTATCCTTTGCCCTATATGATAAAATTCAGTCTAGAAAGAAACAGTCAACTCCTTTCAAGAATATTTATAATTTGAATTTGGTGTCAAAGTCATAGCGTTCCACACGTATATTCATTTATTAAGTTTAATATTCAATATAGTATAAATGAGTTTAGTTTTGTATCATTCCAAAAATTTCGAAATAAACAAGCAATAGATTCCCTAATTTTTTAAAAATCGGAATACTAATTTAGGACTAAATATAAAAGCAAATCGGGCAAATAATGTTGAATGGAGGGATGGATTTATTAATTATTTCTCTAAGTATCGTAACAATGTGAGGCTTATTTTAGTGAAGTTGTTTTATTATTCCAGAAGGCATTTCTTTTCCAAGTAACTCAAAAATATTTTAAGTAATCTTTAAGATATTGTTTAATATTCACAATATGGAACATCAGCTGAAAAATAGTGTAAAGCAACTAGCAGTTGCAGAATTTTAACCCTTTTGAGGACATAACTCCGGGATATCTCCAAATAAACTTTTTTGGGGTTGTGTTATGATGAACTGATCTTGTAAATGGAAAAACATCAAAATTTTGCTTGTTTATCAATTAATGTGTGAAATAAAGGGATAAGGTGGTAAGTATACTTACCACTTTTGAATTTAATTATGATTAAGCGATCGAATTAATAATTTCTGGGTTATTCTCGCATCTCAACAGAATGCTAATTATCCAATTATCATATTTATCATTTTACAATCCGTTTTTAGGACATCTGAAAAAATTTGTCGAAGGTGGTAACTATGTATACCAGAAATCTATAAAGGGTTAATATATGACAATTATGTATGTTTATGCCTTTTTATAAACAAGTATTACTAGAAATGTTTTAAATAAAATATTTATAATTCATTCTTATTTTTTCGAGTCGGAAAGCATAAAATATAAATTTTTATCTTATTTAAAGCATATTTCCAACTGGAAGTATATCCTATCTCTAACGGTTTTGAATTAGCTATTGGGCCTCGCTTAGTTTTTTGTTTATTTTTCGAATAGTTTCAATATTCGAAAAAAATCATTAAGAAAGCAATTTGCATTACAAATTTCTATGTGCCGATATCTAAAATAATTATCAATAGCATTATTTCAAAATTACAGTTATAACAGTTAAGAATTCCAATAAAATTTCAAATATAACGATTCTCTCCCTGATTCTGTACCATTTTAACCCATTTCCTATACTATAAAGGCAATGTTTACTTTGTTAATTCAACTTATCTGACAGCGAAAACTATCATCATATATTTAATGCACATAAATATAAACGTTCCTACAAAACTTTAGCGAATCCCTTTAATATTTTGATTGAAATTACCAAAAAAATTAGTTTGAAACTACCAAATTCATTCCAAGTTTAATTTCAGCCTATACAAATTGAAGATGCATCTTGCACGCATTCACAAAGGAGCACAAAAAGTTACGGCGCTGTGTGTCTAGACAACGTAAATCGAAGTTGCCGCCACAGCATTGAAATAGCAGCCGAAGAAATAGCTTCCTACAATGGTTAAAGCTCCGTTTTGAGAAGTCATTTGCATATCGATTTCCTTGTTTCGCAAGAAAACTGCATGCATTTAATCTTATAATGAATCTTAGGACAGAGAGTACAATAGAATGCTGCGTTTTATAACAAACGATGGATCATTTGCATGAAATTATGGCACGGATCAATGGTACCGGATATTCGTTCAGGAACAAAAGCGAATAATTTATCTAATTGAGTTAGCATTAATTTTATGGGAATCGAGTTTGAAGGATTATATCTTATTGAAATAAACTTTTGCATAAATTAATAGCGGAGAAATTAAGATCGGGAGAACTTTCTGCTTAACACAGTGGCAACGCCATGATATATGTTTGTGAGCGTTGCCTAGTAACTGTAGAGAAAGATACTTGGTGGACGTAATTCAGCGTTGGGAATTTTTGGTAATGTAAATATTATCTTATAAATAAATCCTTTTCTTTTCGGTTGAAATCTAGAAGTTGGTACACGCCCTTTAAATGGTGCCAAGTCGCCAAAGCTAATGCAAGTATTACATTCATTACCTTTGGCGAATTGGCATCAACGAAGAGCAGCGGTCAAGTTATTGCTTTGGCGATTTGGCGACGTTTTAAGAGTGTGTACCAACTTCTAGATTTCAACCTTCTTTTCTTCCTTATTGTTTCATAGTATTTGTTGAAGAATATCGAAGAGAAATTAATACGTTTGTTATTCATCACGTAATTTTGATGCCGAAAACCCTTTCATAATCGAAAAATTACACTCAAAACGATGGAGGAAGACAAAGTAAAGATCCTGGGAATGCAGCGGAAAACGATAAGAGCTTCTATTACACGATTTGTCAAACAATTGCAAGAATTAAATAATTAAATTTTAGCTGATAATGATCGTTTGGTTGAAATCTAGAAGTTGGTACACACTCTTAAAATGGCGCCAAGTCGCCAGAGCTAATGCAAGTATTACCTGCATTTATCTTTGGCAACTTGGCGCCAATGAAGTGCAGCAGTCAACGTCTTGCTTTGGCGATTTGGCTGCTTTTTAAGAGTGTGTACCAACTTCTAGATTTCAACCGACCGTTTGACTGATTCTTTTGATGAAATGAAAATTCTAGATGAAGAAAATCATGATTTACCGTTGGGTTCAGAATGTGATACTAATATCTGGCAATGTGAGGTGTATACGGATAACGCCAAATTGGCGATTTTCAGAGGAGAAACTTTTTGATGGTCATCCTTCGCAGTCTGCTAATAGCGTTTCGGCAAATTTTAGAGCCGCAAATTTTAGTGATTGTACATCTGACTCGATGGTTTTACCTTCTATTAATCTATAAATATGTTATGAAAAGAAGATGGCTGTCTCCCGTTTATAATATTAAACATTTAGAATGGTAATTTGTAAGTACTTTTCGCAGTAAAAGAAAATAGATTAGTTTAGTTATATTAACGTTCCGTTTTGAAGCAACACGAGGGCTATTTTGGAACGGACCTCGTAATTTTGAACCGCAGTCACATGACGAGGACGACGCCTGGGCTGGCACCCCATCTCCAAACTTCCACGCCACGCCAACGGGAGGAGGTTTGGCCACTACGTATGATTTAGCGTGCAACAGACTCCATACATGGCGGATTTTCAGTGGAATGGGGTTTCGAACCTGGAACCCTCCGGAAACCAAGGCCGAGACCTTGCCATTAGGCCACCGCGGCCTCAGAAAATAGATTATATATACAGAAATAAGAAAAATATGTATCAATATTTTGAAACTGATTTTAAATCATGAGGTCTAGTTTGTTTTCCGTTTATTCTCGAAATATAAGAATTATAAGTTGGATGTACTTTGTTATTGCATTATTAATTTCGATTTCGTTCCATATTCATAGGTTGTGTTTAATAAAGAAATATTGATTCCAAATCATTCATTCATTTACTTGAATTCACATTTGTTGCTTTATTAAACAGTTATTTTACTTGTCTGGTTTGTGTTTATAATAAAGGAATTTTGTAATCTATTTGCACTCATGGTTGAATTCTAGTTTAATGTACAGTCACGAAAAAAAAAAAAAAAAAAACGGAACCACCCAACATTATTCCGCTTCTTTTCATTTTATCTTAAAACAAACAAAAATTCAGGAAATAACGTCTATTAATAGATTCCATGTCTCAAAAGTCCATAAGGGGTCGTCTACATCTTTATAATTGCACCAACTTCAAAATTTCCTATGGCAACACCCATTTTTATCAACGGATTTAAAAAACTGCATGAAAAGTTATGCTGGGATACCAAATTTCATTATCCAAGCTCAATAACTTTTGAAATTATAAGCAAATAAAATTTTGAGTCTTTAATGCTAAAGTAAAATTAATTTGAATTTTTATTGACATCTTGAGACCTTGGGAAAAAATACGCATGAATTGGTGACGCGATCCTCTATATCTCGGTAACTACATATTCTAAAAACATAACTGATGTCTTATTTTAGAGATAAAGGGTAACGACTGAAGTTACAAAAAAAATTTGAAAATCGGAACTGTAGTTCAGCGACTACTTCTCAAAGTTGGGCATGAATTAGTGACGTCACACGCATGAGGTGCGCGCGCACAATTGGCTAGTCATACGCCTCTAACAGCAGCGGCTGTTTTAAAAGGGCAGACCCCCGTCATTTTTTTTCTAAAGATCTTAACGATTCTGTGCTGTTTCTGATATCTGCTCACTGTCTGAGATTCCTTATGTACAGTGTGGAAGAAAGCCACTAGGTTCCTGCTACTCTCGCTAGCGAAGCTGTAGGATGTTTTTTTTAATGCAAAAAAAAAATCTGCTCAGTCGCTGCTGAATCTCTGCGCAGGCAACTCAAGTGTGTACCGGGTTACTGTTACATGTCTGCCATTACACAAACCTTCACAGCCGAGTTGATGAAATTTCGTATTTCAGAATTCATTGCAGACCCACCAACCGGGACCATAGAGGTTCAAAAAGAAGATTTCTTAGATAGACATATCCTATCCAATATAGCTTAAAATGAATTCTGTAATAAAATTTAAAAAATTCTTTAAAACTTAAGCAGTTAAACTTTAACTACAACCGCTTCATCTCATTGTTTACCTTAGCGGCCATCTTGCTTATAGTAGGGTGAAATTTGCTTAGTTTTATCGTTAGGGGACGTTCAAATATTACGTAAGCACCCAAGGGGGGGGGAGGGGGTTTGCGATTTGCTTATTTTTGCTGACAAGGGGGAGAGGGAGTATGAGTGATGCTTACGTAAGACATTAAAATCACTTTATTTCCGAAAATCTCTTGTAACTTGCACAAATAATTTAATTTAAAAAAATTAAATTTGAAAAAAAAGTTAAATTTGGCAAAAGAAAATTAAACTTGATTTTTGTAAGTTTAAACTTGAAATTGTAAGGAAATTAAACTTACATTTTTTTTTTCATTTTAATCCGAGTTAGAGTTTTTTATTTGAATTAAGTCCTAAAATTTTTAAAATTAGATTATTACTGTTATACGTTTTTGTAAAGAAAAAGAACGGGGGGGTTGCAGTTTGCTTACGTAATTATAAGAGGGGGGTTGCGATTTGCTTATTTTTGCTGACAAGGGGGAGGGGGGGTCAAAAAATACCAAAAACATGCTTACGTAATATTTGAACGGCCCCTTAAGGATAGAATATCCAGTATTTGTTGTTTATAGAAGAGCATTTTAGCCTTGACGAATTGATCCAAAATTTGATACAGATATACAATTTTGGCGTAAACGCCAAATATTATTTTTGTTCACTGTTTTTTTAAATTATCTTTTTCACATAGAAGCAGACAGC
The DNA here is from genome assembly GCA_013235015.1 of Araneus ventricosus. NCBI lineage: Eukaryota > Metazoa > Arthropoda > Arachnida > Araneae > Araneidae > Araneus > Araneus ventricosus. The sequence goes on from BGPR01007464.1 coordinate 49,049, forward strand.
ACCAATTCCAAAAATGTGTCCTTTGAACTCAAGAAAGTCTACAAAGTGAAAAATCACAAAATCTACTCGTTAAAGTTTTTGATGATTGTAATACTTTCTCTATGGATGTGCTAGAATGAGAAAAGAAAAACTGTAGAAACAGCAGAGAAGTATTAAGGGTAAGTAGCGTCCAGGTCTTAATATGGCCTTTTTCGCTTCTGGTGGCCATTAGTGCCTTAGAACGTGTAAATGGTGCCCAGTAAGAACACGTTTTTTTGCACCATCATATTGGACTTCCAAAAAATGGCAAAAAAAATCCTCGCTTTTAATCTCCACGGCGCTAGGGACAACTACACCCCTGCCCTTCGTTGCTATGCCACTGAGAAACATATATCTTGAAAAATGCTATTCTTACCACAGAAATGCTGAAAACATTGGCTGAAAGTAGCATCGATAGTTTTAATCCACCGTCAATACCAGATAAGGATGGAATAGATGGATTTGAAGCCATCTACTGTGGTACTGACTTTGTTCCCCCAAAAATTTCGGGCGACGAGATCTTCTACTAGTCCATAAGGGTCTGTTCAATCAACTGCTTCATACTGAGGAGGTGACTATTGAACCTATGTAACAACAACATGACCGAACATTTTTACTCATATCTAAAAAAAATATACACAGTTATTACTGCCCTTATTAAGTCAATAGCATAAGAAAGAAAAACATAAAGAATGATAAAGATTGCATTTTTTGATCTGGCAGGAGCTCGCATTTCTAACAATTATGATCCAGCAGCACTAAGCCTTCTCCCTAGGTTTAGATATAATATTTCTAGATAAAAAATAAATATATTAATATGAATACACAGTTTCACGTGCAATTATAAATCAAAATACAAGCAATACACAAGCAATACACAAGCAAATACTAGAGTAACAAACGATAATGTTAACTTTAATCGTTATATTTCATTGCAAAAACACAAAATACATTTTGTTTTTAAATAGTAATCAGTGACGGCAAGTCGAGGCGGTTCCTCCCTGCACACCGACGGATAAATTTAATTTTAATTCATTTTAGATAGGAATTATGAAAAAGCAAATGAATCTTGTGAAACCAGTAAATTTTGTAGCTAAATTTTTAAATTTGTTGTGTACCTTCTAAACTCCCAGATACTTTTAGTTGTTTATAAATTTTTTATCACCCCCCCCCCATTTATAACTCCCAATAGCAGCTACTGATGGTAATACAAAGGATATATAAAGTATTTGTAAGCGTTTTACGTCAGTTAAAAAGTATAACAGAGCAATAATTCCTAGATTAGGAAACAGCATGTTTTCTTTTTTTCTGAGTCGATTTCTTGCAGATTTTTGGCTAATAATTAATATTTTTATATACTCGCAATAAGTTTTTAAATCCCTAAAAACGTTTGTTCTGTTAATAAAAAGGAATATAAAAAACATTTTTGGTCTTTTATACTTCAAATAAGAAATTAGAGAAAAAGGTTGAATTAGACGAAATTTTTTCAATTTTATGAAACTTCATCGTATTTGCGGCACCTCAAGACATGTTCGGTCGGCCATCAAATTTTAGTTTTTCTTGCATAAAAATTCAACTCTTCGGCACTATTACAATTTTTTTAAAGTTTTTTTCATTCCACCCTACTTGACAAATTGGCGTAATGAAATCTGTACACTAAACTAGGATTATAATTCACTCCTTCATAATATACTTGGGCTTTGAAGTTATGTAAACTTTTGTATTCTGGATGATTATACTCAATTTTAATATTTTCACCATGTGATGATGAGATAATCGATAAATTTAATTAAATTTTTATTCCATATATGTGGTGCCACCTGATAATGAATTTGAGAAAGATCATATAATACTTACTTTATCAAATACAGGCATTTGTAATGCTATCGCGATTGACTATAATAATTCACTAAATTTGAGCAAAAAGCTTTAAACTTTTTTTGTCTAATCGAAACTAGCCCATGATCTTCAGACCATAAATTTGAAAGAAAGACAGAATTTGTAACTATTTCAAATTTTTAGATATTCTTGTACTTCTTCTGAAAAAAATATTTCTAGCAAGTTATCTTAATTTCACAGTGTGAAGTGAAGATCAACTTCTTTTGTGTCAAATGCCAGAAGATAAATCCTACTAATTATTTTATACATACTTTTTATCATTAAATCTTGATTTTCCTTCAAGTTTCGTAGTGGCTGCTTGATAATAATTACTAAGAATTGCTTTTAAAATGGTGGATTTTCTTATGAATCCGTAAGATACTTTTTCGTTACTGAAAAGAAAACACATATGAGTTTAAATATTTTAATTACTTCGGTACGAATTACAACTCACCAGTTTTCTATCATCATTCATTTAGGTAACTAATCAGCGACCGACAAACTCAAAAGATTTTAAAAGCGATTAAAACTTGCTATAACTCATTCTCATTATAAGCGTCAAAAAAACTTTAAACTACGATTTTTCATCATTCAAGCTGTACAAGAAGTAAGCCTCCAAAAAATAAATTAAATCCATAAACGAAGTGTTATAAGAACTATGAATAGAAAAGAAATATGTTTTCCCTGTAAAAACAATAATTATTTTTAAAAGGAGATTTATGATGAATCTTAGAATTTTTTCTTTCCAACATTTAAACTTGTGCCTATAATAACAAATTATTTCATTCACATGCTCTGTTCAGAAAAAATGCTGATTCGTAGCCCTCAATTAATCACAACCATCTAAGTTAATTTTTGACAAGGGTTTTTTCGACGTCAAAAAAACGACAGTTCCTCGCAGAACTAAGAGCTCTTGATAATGAATAAACCAAGCAGGTGTACATCGCATTTCAAAAATTACTGGCTAATGGACCATAATTTATTGCCCCTCTCAATGAACAAAAATGAGAAAAAATTATATTTAAAAAAAAGCGTCAGGATGATTAAGCTTAAATTGAAGGATAGCTGACTGAGCGCACTTTTTAAAGATGATTTTTTCCTTTGTACCTCAAAGTGCCAGACTTGGATCTCTGATTGATTTCTCTAGAAATATTGAATAGGTTCTCAACACATGCTGCGGGGCATTTCTTCCCATGCCATGCCCATGAATAAACTGTTTGCTTTAGAAAATCTTCAAGCTAATCACTTTCTTTAAAACAATGCTGGGCATTCCTTCCCATGCCCAGCATTGTTTTAGAGATTTTCTAAAGCAAACAGTTTATTTGTAATTAGCAAACCGAAGAGTTCTGAGGAGGCCTAAATTATGCAGAATTCATTCATATTTTTTAATTTCAAAATATTTCAAATCAGTGAAATAATTTTATGATCATCTGCTTTGAATCCAACCGTTTTTTAAACCAATAGTTAGATTTCCTTCTATACTTAAACTAGAAAATCACCCGTTATGGTATGAAGTGTGCAAATTGCCTCTTCATTCGAGAGATTTCCCATCAATTTTGACGTGTTTAAATAGATATATATGCGAGAGAAATGTTTAACATTGATTGAAAACAAATAAAATAAACATATGTTTTATGACAGGAATTTTTTTTATTTACATATTATTAACAAATTTCTTTATTCAAAAAATCTCTTGGTAAACAACATTCCGTGTATTTTTCGTTGTTTAACAATTTTCTTTGTGCTTCAGATGTCTTTGTGTAAATTTTAACATTGCCATAAAATATTATCAAATTATATCATCACGATTGCAATAAATAATCAGATGCATCGTGGCGTCCAAACTATATTACGAGCATGATATATTACTGACTTGATTTACTACTTTCTATTAAAAACGGAAATTAATTTGAAATATATCATTAATATAATTTAAAGTTTCTCGGGAACTATTGACCATTGCGAGATAAATTTTATATCAATCGATAGAAAATTTGATTTCACTATTTTAGAGTTATTAAATTTGAAATTGGAACAAGAATTACTCTTTTAAATTTAAAATGACTGAAATGTAGGTTCTCTAACAATGAAATAATGCTGTTTAACGTCTCGCAGTATTATGGCACGAGTTTTATTGTTGGTGATGTCAGAGCGTTACCGAGAGATCCTGGCTATTATATTAGTAATGAGAATGAATTTTTTAAAATAATATGCTTCTATAGACTTTTCTTTGACTTAACTTGCATCATATTTGAAAAGATGGAATTTTAGAACTGATTATCCGCTCACTTCCAAAAGTGTTAGAGTTTTTAAATTTATTATGTTTGATGATTGTTTATTCTGAATGACTTTGCATTGTTTTAATATTTTCAGAACTTAATTTTTAATTAATATATAAATTTAATTAAATTTTGATTCCATGGACATGATGCCATCTGGTAATGAATTTGAGAAAACACCGATTTCAAGATTCTATAATATTTATAATAAACAATTTTAAATTAAAGACTAAAAACTAGTTCATAATTAAAATGAAATTCAACTTTTCCCTACCGTAATAAAGATGTTTTCTTAAAAATTGTGCTTATTGAATTTATTTGTCATATTCATTCGCAGTAGCGGCTGCAAATATTCTAAAATCAGATCTTTTTTCTCTTATTATTTTCCTCATTTTCTTCCTGATGGTTCACTGATCGAATGGAATAGACTTAATATTTCTTCCTTAACAAATGACTCGATAAATATTTTATGTAAAATGTTTTAACTTAACTTATAGTAAAGTCCCGTTTTGAAGCAACACGAGGGCTATTTTGAGACAGACCTCGTAATTTCGAACTGCTATCAGATGACGAAGACGATGCCTGAGCCGGCATGCCCCTCTCCAAACTTCCGCACCACACCAACGGGTAAATATTGAATTGATATTCATTCATATTCCAAACTGTTCAGCCGAATATTGCGGGCAAAATAACTAAGTGTATAATGTAACCTAAAACATTTGGATGGAAAATATAACGAGGCCTTTCAAAGGAAATATAAAGATTTACACTAGGCTAATAGCATCTCACTTGCCGCTTCCTTCTCTACTGCACAGACTTTTTTTACTAGATTTTTTAACCATTTAATATTTGTTTCAAAGAAAATTTCCGGTATTATGTTTGAATTCCATTCTTTATATAAAAAATAAACTACTAAATGTTAAGTTATTTAACACTTGGCTTCCAAAATAAGAATTTGTAACTTCTAAAAATTACAAAACCACTTTTCTTGAACAATAAATATAAAAAGTCAAACATCGAAATATTTTCATTTTCAGTGATATTTTTCTTTTCTTGGTTGTGGACGTGTGGGTCCTAACCTCGCTATTCGTTGCCCATATGCTTCCGAACGAGCCCTGCACCCATGTAATCTGTACCATCTCCGAGGTGCGACAGTTCGCACCGGCGGATAGCGTTAGGTGCTTGGGCAAAAACTGTGGTGAAAGCCGATGACCAACTTTAAAGGAACTGTGAAAATATATTGCATTGTTCTTTTGTTCTTTTGTTGCATCGTTTTTTAAAGACGCCGGTGTAAACTGATGTGAAGTCATGAGGTTCATGAACTATTGGAAGAAAACAGCTAGGTAGTGGAAATAAGACCTCAAATTTCTCATAGTTTGAAATGGCTATGTATGATGCGAGCATTGATGGAAATTGCAAATTTGTTTTTATTAATAGGCAGAAACTGCATAATCTTTCAGAAAAATAATTTTGATGATTATCATTCAGAAGATGTATTCTTTAATCCTTAATTGCATTACTGTCAAATAAAAAGTGCCTTTAGTGACTGGAGTGTATTTTCATCACTTAGAAGCCTCTAGAAAACCACATTGCAGTATACATCTGAGATTGAGAGGAAATTTGACCAAAAAACTTAAGTTAAATTTAGATACATTATAAAAAAACAATATAAAAATAAATATATTTATGAAGTGAAATTTTTCTATAAATCCATTTATCTTCTCCCTGCTCCTTTAACTTTCACTTTTCGTCTCTGAGACAAACTCAATAACCTATACTATTCAATTCCTTAAATTACTCCATTAATTTATTATAATCACTTCATCATCTACTCATCACTTCTAAAGAGCACTTTATTTTACAGTGATCAAAAGGATTAAAGAATAATTCTGACATGACATGGAAATTGGTAAATTTTTCTTGAAGATTATTTTAATGTATGTTTTATAAGCATATTAATAAAATAAATTGGTAATTTCTCCTTAATTTGTCCATGTAGCCATTTCACAACATATGTAGAAAAACTTTGAGGTCTTGTATTTTTCTATACCATGTTTTCCTTCCAATAGCGTTCCATGTAAACTAGGCATAGAAAACGTTCATAATCGTTGACATCGCTTTTTAAAACGAAAAAGAGAAACAAAGATCTTCGACCCCATTCTTTCATTACTTTTCCATCCTTGAGTATAATATGTTTTCACGGTTTCACTACCACGAAGCTACCTAATGCCTTTTACTTGAAAAAGAGATCAGTGTTTTATTTTCTCATTGTCAACATTAAGAAAATATTCTTTTCAAGGAAATTTGGTTTGGAGTGAAAAATTTTTTAAGTTCTCTTGTCTCAAGGAAATAATTATAAATTGTATCCTTTTGTTCTTGTATCTTTTTTTATTGCATCAGATAAATCGAGTTGTCTTTTATATGCATGGTTTTTTCTTATCTTTTCCTCGAAAATATAAGAGTTGTCAGTACTGAAAAAAGCACTTGATCTCCCTTGATAAATTTTTCAGGAAATATCTGTAGTTAGTATGAAATTCTGTTTAATTACGAGCTGAAGATTTCATGTATTTGAGGGGAAAACTATTAATTTATTTTCAGCAAATTTCACTCAACAATAATACACAATTTTTATTCATTTAAATCAGTGTCGACTAAGACATAAATTTTTGAATATTTGCAAAAGTAAACGCTTTCTTTAAATTTCAGAATGCCTAAGAAATGACAACATTTATAAGAACAGCAACAAATATTTAATTCTCCCACAAAGTCCCAGTTGATTTCCCGACTTTTATGATTCAGTTTTGAATAAATGTGCAAATAGTGTCATATTACTAAGCGAAATGCTATTGTTCTATGAAAAATTTACTTTAATGCGCGCCAAATGAAAATGATTTCTTTTTATGTAGCGGTGCTGTATCTAAGTGTAGTGGGTTAATGCATTTGCTGTTACGGCATGGAGAATCGGCATATCCCTAAGTTCGAAAGAACATCACTTCGCTAGAAAGTCTTGAAAAATGATGTTCACTTTCCTTTTCGTTGAAAATAGACTGGATGTAACCCGAGGACTATTTGGAAGTTCCGGAACGTAATAATTCCTGCACCCGATAGATGGCGCTAATCTGCCTATATGGATCGCGTCTGCAATGACCAAAGAATGCGTCGTAAGAGAAAGATCGTATGGTAAAAAGTTCACGCGTTAAATCTTAAGCTAAAGATGGTAAAGGCTATAGAAGGGGGGCCCCCCCCCCGCCCACACTGTAATTCGGTTTTTGAATGCAACGAATATGCGACAATGCGAAATTCATAGACAAATCTGTGAGATGAACGGCGATATAGTTATGAGTAAGGAAATAGTGATGGTTTTATATTATTGCATGTCAATGCCAGGTCACATTCCGCTCGTGTGACTTAACAGCTCATCAAGTCCTTTTGTTGTGAGCAAATTAATCACCCGCCTTATAACCCTGACTTGGCGCCAAGTGACTTTCCCTTATTCTTGTGCTTGAAGTGATTCATGAGTGGCCAGCGTTTTGATGAAGTTCAGAAAACGAAAGATGCCTTAAAATCCTTGTTAACCTCGTAGGCAGCCACCTTACCCTTCCATGATGCTGCCATACAAAACCTCGTTTCTCGATACAATAACTGTCTTAACGTGCTAGGTGATTACGTCGAAATGTAGAGCAATGTTAGTAACTCGCAATTAAATATGCATCCTTGTCCACAACTGACTCCGTTTTCTTTCACACATTAACGAAACTTACTTTTTGAACAATCATCGTAATTTACCATAAGCTGCATTGCAACACGCTACTGTGGTCTAAACAGGCCATCAAAAATAAACACAGAGTCAAGTACTGAAAAGAAATATTGCTGATCTCCAGCTAAGAAAATATCGATGGGAAGTCCACAAATATATAAACTAAAGCCTCGATATCTTACCATGAGATTCCCCTATATATTCGGCCATGTAGAAAATTCAATAAAAGGCCAACGGTTCACATGTCACAAAGAAGAGCAGGATGAGCTGAAATCTGAGGAAAATTAATCTGTGAGCAACAGGAGATTCTAAAATGAAGCCATCCAATTTTTTCTTAAGTGTGGAGAAGTTTGTCCAGGATCAGCGCATCAGTATCAATGACAATAATGTGTAGTTGTCATATTACATCTGAACTGCAATTAAAATATAACTTCGATATAACAATAGTCTCTTTTTCTTTCATCTTATATTCTATTTTAAACTATGCGTGTCAAGGGTATCACTTAGATTGGAAAACATTTAGTTCAATAGTGGTTTCTGTTCATGAATTAAGTTCAACAAACCTATAATCCAAAATAATGCGCTTATTTATATAATATAGCAACTAATACTAATAATATACCATATAGCAACTTCTAACAAATTTTTTAATTGTTGTTGAAAAATGTTCTTCAAATTTATTGAATTATTTACAAATTGTCACATTAACGACTAGAAATTGAGGTTTGGTTTTTAATGTAAGTCGTATATTATTTCAGTGATAAATAGACACCACACAATTATATAAAATTATTTTAATATAAATAATTTAATTTCTTAATTTAAGATTTTTAATTTTTTTTTAAGTATAAAGATATTTAATATTTCTAAGAAAATTGTATGAGCACTTTGCTTCCATTATATGCAAGAAATACTACCTTATGCATCTATTCTTATTAATCAACGAAAAATAATGTATAATTATGAAACTTGATTCAATAGACACCGTTGTGCATTAAATGTAATAAAGAAAATGTTGCGTATTAAAGAATTTTTGAAAATAATTATGTATCTAATAAAAATAATTTTTATATTCGATATATATACAAAAGTTCACTGAATTTTGTGAGTGTAATCATAAAATAATAAATTTTCTGCAATATCATGAAAATCTATAATATAAAGCAGAAAATACATGTGTCTATCACAAAAATTCCTCTAAACAGCAGCGACGTGAAATTTGCTCATGGCATTCTGGGGTACATTTCTAGGTCAACTGTGCTATTTTAAGCTTTCAAAATTAATTCATTATCATGATATTTAATTTAATAATAGAAATTAAGCCAATTTTCAACATTTTTCACTCAGCTTTTCTCCAATATCTTTTGAAATAGTTATTGCAAGAAAATGATTTTTATACCATCTTAAAGATTACTAAGTTATCTTTTTAACGATACCAGTTTTAATTTTTTCCAATTTTAATAAGAATTTCAAAATTAATTTTAAACACAATTTACGACAGAGATTTCTTTTGTTGTAATTAAATTCAAACCCATTTTCTACCCCCATTCATCAAATCCTTCATTCACGTGTTTTTGCACAGTTAAAATTATGATAAAAAATATTGTTTTCACAATAATTCCAAAGCAGAAGTTTTACTTTTTCTTTTATTTCATAGCGTGCACACTTTTTGATATGGAGGCACAGGATTCCAATGACATCAATTTAACTACTCTTTCGTTTCATCTACACAAAATGCTTAATGATCCTAATTCGTTTGTAAAGTAATTCAAAGGTACTGAGTCCCATTCCTACAGAAAGAGAAGACATAAGGACGAAAAGAAGGAACAGTATGCAGCGTTTTCCTATCAGGCACACGAACACCAAATAGAAGAGGATGGCACTTCGGGTCATGGCTAAAATCTGGTCTGCTGTAGTCATAGAAATAATGGGGAGGGGAAAAATTCCAGTGATTGCTAGACACATGCTAGGTGGTTAAGAATGCAGAGACAAAAAGACGAGAAGGATTTAGTTGCCACCCGAGGGGTCAGACGACGCGGAAGAAGGCTAACGAGAATCAAGGAAAGACGCTGATGTGAAAACATGTTTGATTAAGTTCAATGTGTTATAAATATTTAGACATGAAATCATTTTTATCCCGGGCAACGGCAGGCAGATCAACTAGCAGCTTCATAAAAATATTTTTTTTCTAAATATTCATTTGTATTTTAATGCTTATATTTAATAAACATATATGTAAAGAATAAATCAGGCGCTCAATAAAAGATATTTTCTCACGACATATGTAAAAAAAAGTATGGCTTAGTATTCTAAAAGGGCGTTTTTTTTCTCTCGCTTTTTCCCAATAGCATTCGCAAGTAAACTAAGCACAGGAAAATATATAATCGTTGACATACGCGCTTTAAAAAAAAAGGAAAAGGAGCAAAGCACTCAAGCGAATTCTTTTACTTCCTGTCCTTTAGTAATTTATTTTCCCTGTTTTACAAACCATGAAGCTGTCTAATGCTTTTCACTGAAGAATAGATTAGTTTTTTCCCCTCGTTTTGGTTAGAGAGAAAACCTTTTTTTTAACAAAATTTATTTTGTATCGAGAAAATTTCGTCACAATCCCGCAAAGAAGTCCACATTTTTTTAAATAATTACTTTCGTAAGGCAAAATTTTGGGAAGTAAATATAAAAAGCATTTTTTCTTTTCTATTTTCTTTTGTATTAGACAAATGCAGTATACTTCTGTGGGCAAAAAATTTTTTGATCTTTTCTCTTAGAAAATTTAAAATTTTTAAATATATATGTCCTTTGTACGCCTGTTAGTTGATTTTGAAAAATCCATATATAAAAGCTTATTTTCTGTCTATATGTATATTAGGGTGGATCGAAAATTCAAAGTGTGGATAAAATAATCGGCATAGGGTGCAAAAGTTGTCTTTTAAGTGTACTAGCATACATGCAAAATTTTTTCAAGTTTGTTTAATATCTTCCGGTGTCCCAAGACGCTTAAATATTTGCAAAAAAGCGATTTTTATGGAAATTTCGAATTAAAAATTAAAAATAAAAAATGTGTTAAAGAAACGATTTTACAGGGAGAAACGTAGAGGTTAGGGTGAAGGAATGATAAAAATACCAACAAAAATTGGAAAATTATCGTAATGAAAAAATATCGTGTCTGTTCGATATCACATTTTGTAAGTGTTTGCAAATTTCGATACAGGTAATTGCCAAAAAGACATGAAAATTCCACTTGCTGAGCGATTGTTTATAAAAGATCAAAGATTAGAAAGGAAAATGGTTATTTGAGAAGTGGACATAATTGAGACTAAAAAAAGAGAGAAGGAAAAAGAAAACAGATGGAAGGCAAAAGAATAAAACGTAAAATGGTTAAAACTGATGCTGCTCATGATCAATCAATGGAGCTACTTGAGCTCGACACTATGTCTTCGTCCTTGTATACAGATTCGGATGTAATTACCTTGGAATATCAATCATAAAATCTTGTAGATATCGCTACCTTAGTAAGGGAATGTGATCGATGCGGAATTTCAGATAGAGCAGCTGCTTCATTTTCCAGTGCTGTTTTACAAGACATTGGAATTGTAAACGAAGGCGAGGCTTCGCATGTGGTAGATCGCAATAAAATTCGTAGACAGCGTAAAAAGCTTTAAAATGCAGCTGCAGAGTCTACTAAGTTAACAGTGTCTTGGTCTCTTTTAACCGGACTATATTTCGATGGGAGAAAAGACAACAAAAAAGTGATAATTAAGGAGGACATAAAGTACTACCCAAAGACCACAAAGGAGGAGCATTATACTCTTGTAAACAAACCTAACTCTGTGTATATCGGACATGTTACTGCTGCAACAGAAGGAGATAAAGCCATAAAAGAAGCAATACTCAATTTTTTGTATCAAATAATATGCAATTAAATGGGCTACCATTAATTGGATGCGATGGAACAAATGTTAATACTGGGCACAAGGGAGGTATTATTAGCTTGATGGAACTGACCTCAATAGACCATTACAATGGTGAATTTGTTTGCTTCAAACAAATCAAACCTTTCCGTCATTTACTAAATTCTTTGGATGGTGCAACAACGTTCCGTTGCGTAGTGAAGGGGATTTCCTATTTCCCCACATAAAAACAAAGCAAATTAAAAATAATATGCTTTAATTACATAGAGAGAAGTTAAACATTTTAGGTTCTTGAAACAAATATTGTTATATATGATACTGTTATAATTAAAACTATTTTTGTTTAGTTTATATTGATTAAGGCTTTACAAAAATGTGTTATTAACTTTTAGATGCATTGGGTAAATTATGATTTTATATAAAGGGTAGAAGTTAAATATTTTACGTTGTTTGAACAAATTTAATTATTTTTTGGCACTGTTATTTAATTCTATAAGATTAAAATCGACTTTAGGAACTGTTAAATACATTGAAGGATTAGATTCACTTTAGTGACGAAAAAGTATGAGACTTTTTGATACACTTATTATTTATTTATTTTAGAATGGGGCCATGAAAAACCTTTGAGAATTCTATTAAAATCAAATAGAATACATAAATGGGACTGTTTATAATAAGAAAGAATTCAAATGTTATCAAATAGAAAATAGCGTTGAGACTTTTAAAGTGGGGATATTCAATAAAAGTAAAATAAATGAATTAGGTCTAAACACAAAAATAAATATTTGGATATGGTAAACAAGACTTAATGGTTTAAAAATATTCTTTTCATTTTGGATAAGAAAACCGAGAAATTGAAAATTGGGTGAAGAATTTGAAGTTGTTGTATTTTGAATGTAGTTGAAGACTGGATAATAAATAATGTTTACATCATTCATTTACACCGCTAAACTATGATAAGTAGGAATTCAATTATTATCAATTAGAAAAGAATGTTGATGCTTAAATTGTGGAAACATTCAGTAAAAGTAAATTTAGTGAGTTTGGTATAATTACTAATTAGAATGTTTATATATAGTAAACATTACTTAATGACTTGAAAATATTCATTAACACATTTTTGGATATGAATAACAAGAAAATGGAAGAAAAAGTTTTCGCATCTCGATTATAGTTGAAGAATGGAGTATTAATATTGTCTTCATAAAACAATTTCACCAATTAACTAGAAGTAGTTGTTGCATCTTGACTGTCGTTGAAGGCTGGGAAATAAAAATTGTTTACAGAAAACAATTTCACCAATAAAATAGGTGTAGTCTCTAGAGTTTTTATATAAGTTTATTTCACTAATAGGGCATTGATAACGGTTGTTAGTTGTAGTGTGAGAGGTTCGGTAGGTTGCCCGAAACTATTGTTATGGTTGAAAAAATTGACACAGATGTGATAAGCCCTGGTGCAGTCTTGCGTCACGTGGTGGGATGAAATAATGAATTAAGCAAAAATATTTAGTTGCGAAAAATAAAGTTTTCACATACATTAAAGACACAAAGATTCTAAACATAAGCATGTTGTAAACATTTTCTTCTGTTCGTAATGAAAGCTTTTCAAATAAATATTTTATAAAAGCAAATTTTACATGAAAAATAGTATATCGTAAAATAAATGTTTCATAGAAAACAGTAATACTACAAGTATCCTGTAAAGCAACCCGACATCTAGGAAAATTGGATTAGCATGAACAACCGACCGCCACGAAGAGTTTTATCAGTACACTGTGCCACCTACAAAAATATCATCATTACAGCTCATTTCATGCATCTAACTTATTACTCATTTTCATGACCAACATCGGGAAAATATACAGTAAACAATCGCTTTACTTTGATATAAAGTTTGCAACAATGTTTTTATTGTATTTCTGATTTGTAATCAGTTAAAAATTTTAAGCTTTACGCTACTTTCACGCACACCGATTTGTGTCGCCCTACTTAAAATCGGTTGACTGTATTCCTTTAATGGCATGAAGAGTTTAATGGGAGCTTGCTCTTGAACCGACAACGGCAGAATGTCGATCCGCTGTTGTCGATTTCCACTGTCTTTCGCCGACACCGTCAGCTGCCAGTGATCGCAGTGGCACGCGTAATCTTACTGCCCCTTGCACACTCTCTGATTTTGATCGGTCAATGTTTTCGTGGCTTCTTTCCTTCCTTTTCAGATATAAATCCGGCATAATGTCGATCGACACGAATTGGTATGTGTGGGCAAGAAACGCATCGCCTGCAGAACATCGACTGATTTTATGTCGACCGTCACAAATGGGTGGGTGTGCAAGTAGCGTCGTTGTTTTTGACAATTTTATCTTGTTTTCCCTATGTGGCATGTGTGAATTTTTTGTTTTTCTAAATGATTTCTATTATTGTAATTTACTTTTCGGTGAGCTTGAATTTACCCTGCGATCTTTTGTATTTATCCCGTCGATCTTTAAACCTCTCTAAACCCTTTTGGTGAGTGGGCTGTTGTGGGTTTATTAAAGATAAATAAACAATTGCATTCTTCCTCTTATTTCATTTTATCGCTCTTCAAACGGAAATAAAGCACTGCACCACCGAGTTGCATTCTCATAACTGAACGGACCTTCTTAATTATAATTTTCAGTGGAAGAACGAATCGATTATTGAGATTTATGCGAGGAAACAAAATATTGTGTTGCTAAATTTCTTAATAACGCATTAAAATTAACAATTAATATATATTTAAAGGATATATTTGATCATTTAACGTTTATAGTTCATGAATTTTAATTAAATATTTGTCTGTTTATTGACATCAACATTTTACCCATGGTTGGCACTAGAATGTCTCTAAAAATCGATAGGCATTTAGAAAGGAATGTGAGGAATTTCATTTTAATTTACAGATATGAAAATGTCGGGTGAAACTTAAAGTGGATGAGATACATAAGAATGTGTTTTATATATATATAATCTGAAGTTCAACAGTATATAAGGCTAGTTTCATGCCTTAGAAATGATTCTCGATTTTAAATTGAGAAATTACTTCTAAATAAACAAAGTTTAATTAATAAATAAGAAAATTTCTCATAAATCATTGTTTCGTTTTCAACCATACAAAAGAAATATCATTACGTTTATCACCCGGATTATCATTCAAAATTTTTCTTACATTCTCTTAATCATGACGTGGATCTGCAGCTGAAAAAATTTATTGTTCATCATATATCGAGATTAACACATCCATTTCCCAAAGCTTAAGAGTATACTTAAGACTAACGTTCTATTCTGAGACATATAGTTACTTTTGATTCTTCCATCTAACTGTAAATTGTTACTTATTAAAAATAATTTTATAAATAGGTAGTCATTATTGCAGAACATTGGAAATGAACATAATACTTGCATTGGACAGTATTTATACAAGTCTTTCAGAGAATCTGAACAGAAATCACAAAGCTGAAGTCTTATTCTTCTTAGAAATCTTAAATTTTCTAGAAGAAAGAGCTCAGAAAAAATTATTCTGCCAGTAAAATTGCATTCCATTTTTTTAATATAAAAGAAGAGAAAGCAGAAAAACGTGGTGTTTTACAATTACTTCCCCGAGGCGAGAGAACTTAAAATTTTTTTCTCTACGAAACAAATTTCGTGGGAAAAAAAGTAATTTTTTCGCGTTCCTAGTAACGAGTAAATAAAAGACTAATCTCTTTTTCAACTGAAAGGCATTTGACAGATTCGTGGTTGTAAAACAGGCAAAATAAATTGCTCAAGGACGTGAAGTACAATAATTCGGTCGAGTGCTTTATACTTTTACCTTAATTTGTTTTTTATAAAATGCGTATGTCAACAATTATGAATGTTTTTCTGTACCTTGTGTGCGTGCGAAAGCTGTTGGACGAAAGAAAAAATCTTGTTTTACTAAAGCTATTTTTTTAATTCATAAATCGTGCGATAATAACTTTTTTGGAACTTGTTACGGAAATTGTTCAAGCAATTTGCTTTATAGAAAAATGTTCGTAGAAAAAAAAGCTTTTAAAAAGAATTTTTATTAAGTTATTTTCATCGTAATGGGGGATTATTTATTCTTTAATCCTCATGTAGCTTGGTTGTTAAAAGCGATAGTTCTTGTTACAAATATTTTTAATATATTTTTGCTGATCCTTAGTGGTACAGATGGGAAAATTTTCATTAGCACTTGGGGAGAAATTAAAATAAATTAATGTGAAAACTACTGAAAGTTATGTGACAAAAATCATTTAAAATTAATTAATAAATTCAAAATCGCGAATTAGTGGTTTATAAAAATCATTTGCAACATATTTGATTATATGTTGTGGACAAGAAAAATGTTTTGAGGAAAATGAAACAATTTAATTTTTAAGACTTTAAAATCAGTTCCGCCGGTACACTTTGTCACCAAAGTATACCCACGAACTCGGAGCCAGGACGACGGTACACTTTTTTTCAAAATTTTAAATAGTGTTTTTCTCAAATAAATCAGCCATAGATGTTTACAGAAAAAGTATATATGATTTATCAGACAGACTTATACTGAATTTTCATCGAAATAAAATTTTGTTTTATATGGTGGGATGGATTATAAATAATCTTTTTTTACGGATTTAAATAAATTGATTTTCTTTAATTATAAATATTTTAAAACGAAAAGAAAGCAGTCTTGATTTTAAATGCCATTTAACAATCATTTTTTAAGATCTTTTATTAGCATATCACTAAATATTCATCAAATACACACCAGGCTGAAAATTATTTATAAATGAAATGAAGCAGGATGGCACTCAGGAACGGAAAAAAAGAATGGCTTTTAACAATTGTATGACAGGATAAAAATTCCGTTTAGAATAGGTCATCATAACAAAAAAAGTATTGAAAAGTGGATTCAGAGTCCTTTGAGACATATTGAATTATAAGTGTCTTTGATAAAACAAATATTCATTTTATAAAAATTAAAACGATGCAGGGCATTCGTATTTCATACGCTGTTATCTTAATCGACATACTTAAAAACGATTGCTCCGATTTTTCGTACTGTTTCTCACTTAAATAATATAGAAGAGAATACATTTTAAATACGCTGAATTTAATTTGCAAGTTCCTTTATATAAAAATTTTTCTTTCAGGTTGATTTTATTTTGAGAAAACCCATAATATCCAGTTTCAAGTTGGATTAGCATTTTGAATTTAATTGCTAGGGTAAATTTACATAAATAATCATAAGAAATGAAAGGAATAGACGAGAAATTTCCGAATCTATATTTCTGCTATTTTAGTTTCGGCTCGCTATGCTTTTGTCTTGTATTGCAAACCAAACTCTGGCTTATTATACAAAATAATCTCACATATAGACAAAAAATTAGTTTTATTCACAAAGGCGTAATATCTACAACAAATATTTTAAAAGAATTAACGAGTTTCATTCAAACAGATATATTTTTATTGTCTTAATTTAATTTTTCAAATTTTTGAATTTTTATGGACTTCACTTTACTTATGTATAAGATACGATTACTTTTGATTCTATTTCTATATATTATAAAGCAAGGTGCATTACTCCCAAGTAGTGTTTCCAATGCATCGTCTAAAATGGTAACAATAACACAACTTTTTAACGAATGTAAATATTTTTGACCGCGCTTATTAAAGACTCGATAATTGTTTTCGAACTGTTGATAAAACATTACAGTTTTAAATAGAGAAAACATTTTCTAATGACGATTTTCTATTTCTATATTTCTTTATTCATCAATTTTATGATGAAATCAATACGCTCACTCCACAGTGAAATGGCAGTAGCGTATCTTTTAAGGTCAATCGCGTCTTTTCTTTTAAAATGTTATGTTTTTAAATCATATTGCGTCTCTGGAATGGGCAACATGAATTGACTCTATTTTACAATTCAATAAAATTCATTAATGACAAATTTTTTTTTAATGTTCTAATTTCGTTAACAAGGGACATCACTACATTTTTAAAACTAATGAAACGCATCTAAATATTCTACAGAATATACAAAACCATCAATACTTACATCAGAAAAATTCATTTATGTCTCTTGATCGCTGATGCATATCTCAGCAGGTCCAATGCATTCATTTCCTTCCTGTCTTTTAGAGTCCGATTTATGAGTAATGGATGGATTGCATTAGCTGGTTTCTGTTTCATGTCAATAGAGTTATGATTCTCTGCGCTTATAACTCTTCTATTCCCGCAAAGGATAAGTAAGTGTGTTACTATAATTATCATGAATTTCAGTTCCCTTGATGCACCATTTCTATTCTTGAGAATGCAATTTCGGAAGATGCTTAGAAATAATTTAGTACTTAAAGACCGAGTAGAGAATAGATCAATACATGTTCGGTTAGTCTGACATCACCCAATGGATCAATTTTGCTCTATTTACATATTTCAATGTAACAAAAGCAGAATATATTAAAATCTGGAAAGATCCCTACAGATTTAAGAGATAATTCTGTGACAATTTTTATATTTTTTGGACCCCTTAATTTGTGTTAAAATGCATCATCTGGATTTGTTATTTCTTATGTTATAAACAGTCATTTTTTATTTTATTTCAAATTACATCTATTTTCTATTACTAGATTGCGCATCCCGAATGCTACTCAACTTTTGGATAATATTCCTTAATGAGCTGCTTAAGTACGAGTGTTTCATCGAGAATAATAAGACCGTTTGGTAAACAAAATGAAAAACAAGAATCTTATTGGAAAACATTATGTTATACGAGCTCTCGCTACTTCTCAAGATTACCTCTACATTTAAAGGTGTTGTCGTATCTGTTCACAGAGCTCAATTATTTCACATGAAAAAAAAGACCACTCACTTTGTTCTGCCCTGAAGCCTACTCTCCTCTTCTTCTTTATCATCCACCTGGTCGGACCGCTACAAGCGATTTCCTCTTTTCCTTAAGCTAAAAAGGTTTCTGGAGTAAAGCGTTCTGGAAGGAGTCAAAGAGTTAGGATACAGTGACACCTGGTTTAAAAGATTGGCAGAAGAACAGCATGGGAATTCTGGAAGCTCATGCATATAACAAATGTTTAAATGAAGGTAGGGATCTATCATGAAAGGAAGCTTTCTTGTCTACAGCAATTTTTTTCCAATGTATTTTTTAAACGACATACTCTTGACGTCTTTATTTCCTGATGACCCTCGTATAATAAAACAATTTTAAAACATAAAGAAAAAAATATGCATTTAGTTAGAACACGTAAAATTCCACTATTAAACAAATAAGAAGTAATGAATAGAAATATTTGTTATTTAATTTATAATTAATAATTCAAAATAATTTAATATATGTAATAAATAATTATAATTATATAATTAATTTATTTATTTATTAATTAATTTAATTATTTCGAATTCTAAACCATTCGAATGGGAGCAAGAGTATCTCATAAAAACGGATCCTAGTAGCTAAAATGTATAAAACTATGATTCAATTTTACCCATTTTAAAAGGTGAAATATCTGCCGTAGTATTATTTTGATGCTGATACTTTTGCTATGTTTTGCATTTTCTTAAATAATTTCAACATATAATGAATAATTAGTATTTTTTCTACAAAAAAACGTGTATTTATGGAAGTGACAGTGGCGTAGCGACCGGGGACAGAATTATAGAGTACTTAGATGCCAGTCTTAGGGCTGGAGTCAAAGTACTTAGCCTTATCATATTTTTCTTTAAAAATATGATAAGTGGTGTGGAAATAATACCTCCTGCCACCATTTGCTTTGTTAATCCACTGATGACATGAAATAAAAAATAAACTCATTATTTTCAGCGCCGCCTTACTCCTCTTTACGTCACTGGCATGTGCAAAACGTTAATGCGTTTTCACTTTTACACATCTAGGCAGTGATGATGACGGGTGTGTGAAAAAAACCACCATATCCGGTGCCACTAACAACCCCTAGCCACCAAGAGAACGTGTTAAGAATAGTCCAATTTAATCAGATTGAAGGACTTTGTTGTTCTAATCTTTCATAACCTGTGTATTCTGTAAACAGTCTTGTATTTACGCCGAGTTCATTTTTGAGAGGTTTAATATCCTCCCATGTTTTAATAAATTAATAGCGTATTTTGTGTCTTTTACCTCTTTATTTATTCAATAAAATTACAATTTGGAGCATGAAAATGAACTTCATAAATGTTTCTGTCAACGTGAAATCAATCCTTGTATACGTTTTTTGCGTAATATATGTATTCTTATTTCAATTTTTCGAAGTTTGCAACTCTCTCTGAATAACAGAAAAGGACTTTCGCCTCTTCTTTTTCATGTCTTCTGGCTTTTTTTTGAATTTTATTAATACCCTTTCCTGTTCTCTGCTTTCAAACTTTGGCAGCTCTAGAATTTTTTAACAAGAAAAAATAAAGAAATCTCAATTTTTTTATGCTCATCTTATCATTCTCCATGTTTTACATTACTACTTACGTACTACAGACGTTTTCGTATACCTCTACTTGAATAAATGATGACTTCTTTTTTTGGTCTTTATTTTTTTATTTAGATAAATGTAAGTTTGGGAAACAAAAAATGAGAGTCTGAATAAAGGCCTTCTACAGTGGCATCAGTTCTTGTATATTCCCGTAGCATATTATAGCATTTTATTTTATTATTGTTTGGGCTCTCTGCAAAATTCTAGAATGGAGATATTCAAAGAGTAAACTGATGCACTCATTCCCATTTATATTCATCTCCTTTCTGATACTTATTCGTTCACTTGCTTTCTGTCTTTCAGTGTTTCCTGAATTAGAATAACTATTCCAAAACGATGTTTTCTCAGGAAAAGACAGCATTGTAAATTTGTATTTTCCCCATCTTTTAATTTTTCGTGCTTTTCCTTCTACTAATTCTACCAGACATTTGTATCCTGAAGAAACAGCTTCAATCATTCTTACAATCAGTTGTTCAATAACTAAAAACTAACTATTTTATATCAGTATCTCCCATCGTTCACTCATTTTAAATTTTCCATTTCTTCTATTAATAGAGTCCTTTTAGACCACTGTCGAAAATCATTGTACCAAATCATAGAGGAATGAACTTTTCTCAACATATCAGAAGACTCAGAACTTTGATTACCTCTATTTCCTTTTAATTACTACTACAAATGGAATTTTGAGATAAAATCACAGAAAAAACTTATTCAGGAATTGAGTATACTGTTATAATGCTACTAACAAGTCTATAATTGTACCGCAAAATTTGCAAAAGTTCTTTTCTTCTTTATTTAGATATATTATTTTCTCGGATCATTGCATACACTTCTTTAAAATTTTGAGCTAAAATGTTTTTTGAAGTGACCATTGCGTATTAAAACTGTATTTTAAAAGAGATAATATAGTTATGCAAAATATCCAGGAGGTCGTATCAACCAACAAATTACTCTTTTAAAAATGGCATTAATATTATTTCAAACATTATTTCATTCTTTAAACTGCATTTATTAAAACACTATGCCAAATGTTTTTTAAAAATGAAAAAGTTCTGTGATAGAAAACTTATACAAGATTTGGATTATGTGCGGATATTTTAGTTAAAATGTTCTGTCACGATAAAATGTCATCTTTTACGAGTCGTAGGTATACATTTAAAATTTGTGAAGAATATCGATACATTAAAGATTTAACCAATGAGCTCAAGGCATTAATTTCTGAAAACGAGATATATATGCTTATACTCGCATGGTAATACTCAGTTTTGGCTTTTCTAAAAAAGTCATAATAATATAGTATTATTTCCATCAAAAATTGACAAAAAGAACTGAAGAAAGATCATTATGTTAGAAAATAATCAATCGGTTTATTTTTAAATAATCCTATCAGTTTTATCCGCAAGTGAGGATGCCATTCATAACCAAAATGATCCTCAAATTTTTTTCTTTTAATCTCTCATTCCCAAAGAGTTTAGGAGGAGGTTAGAAAGAAGAAGCGAGAGGCACTGCCTTGCAGTCCAATCAACAGAGAAGACCGCACAAAAAAATGAAGATGTTGAAACATTTACTGCAGCTCATTTCAACGTCACGTTCAATTAAATTGGATTTTTTCTCTCTAATGAACATGTTTTTTCT
>BGPR01007465.1:0-16645 GCA_013235015.1 Araneus ventricosus
TCATCTTCGTTCAATTTACGTATTGCTAGAGCAAAAAAGTAAATAGCAGGCAATTTTATTTGTTATTTTACTTTCAATTGTTTGATAAGCAGCGCTTGTTTTCTATTTTATTATTTGAAAACGTTTCATGATGCAACCCTATCTTCTTCGTTGGTTTTATTAACCTCATTATTTTGTGAAATAATGCCGCTTGTCAAGCCCGTTTACTATTTATTCAACCAATATGCTGTAAATCTAAATCAATATTTTTTATCTATTTTACAGAATATCAACTTTCAATAAATGTCACCAGATGCGTAAGCTTCGATTTTCTGTGAATGACATAAAATTATTATAAAGTGCATATATTTTACATTTTTTCTCCTAAGTAATGTCGATGCCCTCTTTTATGAAATTTGACCGCATTTTTTTCCTGTTGGTGGAAAAAAAGTGTTTTATATCGGAAAAAATTTTTCTTTTAAAGATTCATCGATTTTTCTCTTTGTGATATTTTAATTCTAAAAATATTATTATTTGCTCAATTTTCATTTTATGCCTGTATGCCGTTTCAGGATTAATAAAATTTAAAGGTGCGGTTGGAAATACCAGGCAAGTAGTCTTAACTAAATTCTACTCAATTAGAAACATCATATCATGCTTTTCTGGCCTTTTGGTAACATCAGCAGAGGTAATTTAATCATTTAATAAAGCATTCCAGTTGTATGAATGATTATTCAAGAGTGTGTGATAAAGCATTTTTATTCCCATACTGCATTAATTTACTCATATCAGCCAGAAGTAATACCATAATATTAGATAAATGTGCTAAAAGTACATGATATAATCACAAGAGCATCTGTATACCTAAGCATCCGGTAAATGAATGATATCCCAAAGAAAAAATCCGGTAAAATGAATGATATCCCAAAGAATCACCCCGCCCTTCCTTAGCGTGCGGGTATACATGAATAACCGGCCGCCACGACTTCATCGGGCATTGTGGCTCCCGCATAATAGCCTCCATTACGAGCGGCTCATTCGACGACCCCCCGTTTCACCGGTACGACCTGTCAGCAGAAGATGGGTCCTAAAGGCCACGCCATTAATATGCTTTCTAAATCGATGGCGGTTCTGCTTGCCCATCCGGCAGCAACTCATATCCGTGAACTCGCGGTGTCCCCCTGTGGGGTTAAAATGCATGATATAGTCACAAAGAACATCACCCCGCCCTGCCTAAGCATTCGGGTAAGCCATTGAATGACCGGCCGCCACAACAGATAGTCAGGCACTGTGGTTTACCATAGCCCCATTACGCTGCTCCATGCCAGCCCTCCCCCCCCGTTTTACCGGGGTACGACCTGTCGTGGTGAGCCCAGGGCGACACCACCGTGTGATGTGCCATCGGGTTGACGAGAGCCTGCCCGCCTTATCCGGCGGCAGCTCATGTCAAATGTGAACTCGCGGTGTCCCCTTGTGGGGTTAAAATGCATGATATAGTCACAAAGAACGCATCACCCCCGCCCTGCCTAAGCATTCGGGTAAGCCATTGAATGACGGCCGCCACAACAGATAGTCAATTTTCATGGTCCACCTGTAGCCCCATTACGCTGCTCATGCACCAACCCCCCCCCCCCCACTTTTGCAAATTTTGACCTGTCATTGATGGCCAAGGGCGTACCACCATTGTGTGCCTTCGGGTTGGCGAGAGCCTGCTTACTTATCCGGCGGCAACTCATATCCGTGAACTCGCGACATCCCCTTGTGGGGTTAAAATGCACGATATAGTCACAAAAGAACATCACCCGCCCTGCCTAAGCATTCAGGTAAGCCATTGAATGACCGGCCGCCACAGCAGATGGTCAGGCACTGTGGTCCTGCATAATGGCCCCATTACGCTGCTCGTATACCAGCCCCCGTTTGCGATTTTTGACCTGTCATTTAGGTAGGCCCCAGGGCAGCACGCACCGTGTGTGCCTTCGGACGACGAGCCTGCTTACTTATCCCGCAACTCCCCATCCGTGAACTCGCGGTGTCCTCTTCAACGGGTTAAATGCATGATATAGTCACAAAGAAGTATCACCCCGCCCTGCCTAACATTCAGACCATTGAATGACCGGACGCCACAACAGATAGCTGGCACCGTGATTCCTGCATAAAGCCCCATACGCGTGCTCATGACCAACCCCAGCCCCCCCGTTTTCGGGAGCACCTGATCATTGGTAAGTAGCAAGGAGACGACACCACCACATACAGTTGATCGGGTATTGAGAGCTCATGCTTGCTTATCCGGCAGCAACTCAGTATCACCGTGAACTCGCGGTGTCCCCTTGTGGGGTTGAAAATGATGATAAGTCAAAGAACATCACCCCGCCCTGCCTAAGCATTCGGGTAAGCCATTGAATGACCGGCCGCCACAACAGATAGTCAGGCACTGTGGTCCCTGCATAGCCCCATTACGCGCTGCTCATGCACCAACCTCCCACCCCGTTTTGCAGGTACGACCTGTCATCAGGTGAGCCCAAGGAGCGACACCACCATTATTGTGCTATCGGGTTGACGAGAGCCTGCTTACTTATCCGGCAGCAACTCATATCCGTGAACTCGCGGTGTCCCCTTGTGGGGTTAAAATGCATGATATAGTCACAAAGAACATCACCCCGCCCTGCCTAAGCATTCGGGTAAGCCATTGAATGACCGGCCGCCACAACAGATAGTCAGGCACTGTGGTTCCTGCATAATAGCCCCATTACGCGCTGCTCATGCACCAACCCCCCCCCGTTTTACCGGGGTACGACTCATTGTAAGTAGCCCAAGCGAGCGACACCCACCATTATTATTGCCATCGGGTTACGAGAGCCTGCTTACTTATCCGGCAGCAACTCATATCCGTGAACTCGCGGTGTCCCCTTGTGGGGTTAAAATGCATGATATAGTCACAAAGAACATCACCCCGCCCTGCCTAAGCATTCGGGTAAGCCATTGAATGACCGGCCGCCACAACAGATAGTCAGGCACTGTGGTTCCTGCATAATAGCCCCATTACGCGCTGCTCATGCAACCAACCCCCCCCCCCGTTTTACCGGGGTACGACCTGTCATTGGAAGTGAGCCCAAGGAGCGACACCACCATTATTGTGCCATCGGGTTGACGAGAGCCTGCTTACTTATCCGGCAGCAACTCATATCCGTGAACTCGCGGTGTCCCCTTGTGGGGTTAAAATGCATGATATAGTCACAAAGAACATCACCCCGCCCTGCCTAAGCATTCGGGTAAGCCGATGTGGTTCCTGCATAATAGCCCCATTACGCGCTGCTCATGCACCAACCCCCCCACCCCCGTTTTACCGGGGTACGACCTGTCATTGGAAGTGAGCCCAAGGAGCGACACCACCATTATTGTGCCATCGGGTTGACGAGAGCCTGCTTACTTATACGGCAGCCTCTCATCCGTGAACACGCAGTGTCCCCCCGATGGGGAAATGCATGATATACAAGACGATTCAAAGGTCTTAGAGAAAATAAAGGGAAGGTCATGCATACAGAAACGAATCATTTTACAATAAAAGATAAGAGTCGCAATCTGAAAGGACGGCCTCTATAGGGGGGTTCTTTGCAAGAGAATTACTTGAAAACAGCGGGAGTGGTATCCCTAAACTTAATCGTATACTCCTAACACATGTGGAGAAAAAATAAGCTAAAAGGCGGTAAAACGAACAAGGGTCCCTAACGCAATGGAGAAAAAAAGCTTGGGAATCGGAAGCTTGGAGGCGAAAGCCATGGGTAGAAGCGGAAAGGATTAGCGCAAGAAAATCGCGCGATTACGCAATAATGGCCTCGCGTCATTGTGATGAGAAAAGACAACTAGGCGATTTGAACATCTTTTTTTCGACCGATTGAAACGAAAATTGGGCGCGGATCTACAATTAATGTTAGCAGACCTCATAGCAATTTTTATTTATCAAAGCCGTAGGGTTTACGAGTTATAATGTTTAGAAGTATGCGATTATACAGACCGACAGACAGTCAACCCTTTGACGGATTTGGTCCAAAATTGGATGTGTACCTAAATTCCTGATGATAAAACTGTGTACCAAATTTTATCCATCTAGCTATTCAAATGTTTGAATTATAGTGTTCACATGAACGCGGACAGACAGGTTTTCCGTAGACGGATTTTGTCCAGAATTTGATAGAAACCTACAAATTACGTGTCAAGATCACATACCAAATTTCATCTCTGTAGCTCTAATAGTTTGCGAGCTATCGTGTTCACAGACAGACAGACATAATTCCAAAATTGTGTTTTCGGACTCAGGGAGGTCTAAAACGTGAAGATTCGTCAAAATCTGGAGTTCGAATTTTTTGACGATTACAATACTTTCTCTTCGTATACGAGAAAGTAAAAATTTAGAGGCATCGATAATTATAACAATAAACATCACATTAACACTTTTAGTCATCGCGGTATTTGCATAGGTAAACTAAATTCAATCTTCTGCCAAACTAATATAAGGACGAAACGCAAGGATTTTCCGAAAGCGATTCTTTCGCACACCAAAAATTCAAATTCCGAAACTGAATAAAATCAATAATGAGAAAAACGAATATCGTATTGACTAGAAATAAAAATATTAAAAGATTTTAGTTGAATCACATAATTTAATTGAATTACTGGGAACCAGAATCATGTGTTTAACTTCTTGGTGACATTTTTTATGACAGTTAAAATTAGATGTCACAAACTGTTGTCCCTTGAAAAAAAACATGAGACCACAAATGCCCAATTTACGTCATTTAAGCTACGGAAACTGAAAACTACATTTTCTGATATATAATTTGTTTTGATATTTTTGTTTTGTTTTGATATATTTATTTTGTGGGTGATTATGACTGCAAATATTGACAAAAATAATCAAGATATATTATTTACTGGATGTTTAAATCGAAGGGAATCCAAGATAATTGAATCACTTCATTTCATTCATTCATTGAACGTAAATTCTTTAAAAGTTTTGGTATTTCTCACTTCTTTCAAGAGATTTAATCAAGTTCAATATTCAGATATGTAGATGGATTCAATCGATTTTACAAAGACAAATTTTATTTATATTGCTGACGATGAACTGGAATAAATTAATAAAACAAATTATGGAAATATCAATAACAAATGTCTACTCTTCAATGACAGAGTTTATTGCTTTCTCGATATTGCTTTTGAAATTAAAAATATCTGTCAATTTTGCTATAAATAATTATTATAATTTCTTTTTTTGAATAAAGCATATTAAATTTATAAAACTACCTTATATTTGTTTTTACGAGCTTTTATTAGCAGAACGGATTATTTTACAGTATAGCGAACCAGGATCTGAACCATTAACATCATAGAAAAGACATTTTATTCCGAAAATTCTGGGCTTACCTTTGTTCATACAAGCTTTGAAAAGTTTCCTAGCATTTTCAACCGACTTGGAAGTTGTAGTTTCATTACTCTCATTTGATATTAAATCTAGAAAAAAAGAAAGCAGCATAGAATTTATTAGATAAAATGGAACTGGAGTATTATC
Organism: Araneus ventricosus; assembly: GCA_013235015.1. Classification (NCBI taxonomy): domain Eukaryota; kingdom Metazoa; phylum Arthropoda; class Arachnida; order Araneae; family Araneidae; genus Araneus; species Araneus ventricosus. The sequence goes on from BGPR01007465.1 coordinate 5,546, forward strand.
TATAAACTTTTAAAGTTTATTTCGATTCATAACCGGTTTCATAGTAAGAATTAAAAGAAAAAGAAATATTTGAGATTTCCTTTAGTTGAAATTGTTCTGCTATTTCATGCAAACGAATGCAAATGAAAATAATAGTTAGGAAGACTTGTATGGCAAGTTTTGTGTTTAGCTTTCTGGAATAGTGAAGGGAATTGAATATTTATTTTGGAAATGTATCTCCTTTTGACGAATTTTATTCAAAATTTTATAGATTTATAATTCTGGTATAAAGACACATTGATATCCAGCCCTGTCCTGTCTATCTAATTTTTTGCTTTATATATAGACAGGAGAGGCCAGGATAGAATAGAATAGGACTGGCAGAAGCAAACAAGGCAGAAATATATATTTGACTTGGGGGAAGCCTAAAACTTGGAAATTTATCAACATTTCTCGGTCGAATTTTTCAACGATTACAATACTTTTCTCTTTCCATACTTCATAGAAGAAAAAAACAGGTAGATTGCAAGCAATAAATAAATTGTTTTAAAATATTTTAAGTTGAAGGGAATATGAAAAAAATAATAAATAAAGTGGAGTGTTTCTTAAAATCATATAAACCGAGGATACTTTGTGATTTCCTTAAGTTACGGGTGAAAATGCAAATAAATAAATAAAAGTAAAAGTAAAATAAATAAATAAATATAAATAAATGAATAAATAAAGTAGAAATGAAATAAAATTAAATAAATAAATANAGTAAAAATGAAATAAAATTAAATAAATAAATAAAGTAAAAATGAAAAAAAATTAAATAAATAAATAAAGTAAAAATGAAATAAAATAAAATAAATAAATAAAGTAAAAATAAAATAAAATAAAATAAATAAATAAAGTAAAAATGAAATAAAATAAAATAAATAAATAAAAGTAAAAATAAAATAAAATAAATAAATAAATAAAATATCATACCGACTTTGTGTATTGCATTTTTAAGGATAATAAGAGTCCATTTATTATATTTTTGTTTAACTATGCTTCCTTGATGTAGTATCCATAAGAGAATGGCAAAACATGTTTCAACAAAGTTTTGGAAAATTCAGGCTTTGCGAACACATTTTAAAAACAAGTTCCTCTTGAAAATTGTAATCATTCTTAGCCCCTTCAAATGGCGAAGCGTCAGGGAGAATGGGTATAAATGTCTGGCATTTAGGGTCTTGGAATCAAAATATTACTGATTTTATGTCATTTTTAAGTAAAATATGTTGAGGCTGATTAAAAATAATACCATTCCCCGGGTGCCATTTACGCTTGCTAAACCACCGATGACGATTGTGGTAAAAAAATCATGTTACGACCCGGTTGTCACTTACTCTTGTTACGCCACTGACCTCTTCACACCCATTCAGTGTAAAAAATCATATTATGACCCGGCGTTATCCTTACCTTATTACGCCATTGACTTACATCACTCATTCAATAATAGATATGTATCTTATAACCAGTTCCTTACCTTTTACGACCCGCCCCCTTCACGTCATTCAGTTAAAAAATCATATCATGACCCGGTTGTCACTTCCCCTTGTTACGCCACTGACTCCTTCACACTCATTCAGTGTAAAAATATATTAGTATGACCCGATTGTCACTTACCTGTCGCACTGACCCCCTTCACGTCATTCGAGTTAGCAAAAAAATCGTATGATATGACCCGGTTGTCCTTACCTGTTGACGCTCACTGTACCCCTTCGCCTCGATTCAGTTAAAAGCCGTCATTTATGACCCGGTTTCACTTCCCTTGGCATACTGCGATCCTCACACTCATTCAGTCTAAAAAAATCATATTAGACCGCCAGGTCTTTGTCACTTCCAGCTTGTTGCGCCACGAGTCCTCCCTACCGTCAGGGTGTAAAAATCATATCATGACCCGGTTAGTCGCTTCCTTGTTGACGCCCTGACTCCCTCCACACTCATTCAGTGTGGAATATTTATCACCCGGTTGTACACTACCCTTGTTACGCCGCGCCCCCTTCCACTCATTCGGTGTAAAAAATATATTATGTACCGGGTGCCATTACCACTCAGTATACACTGAACCCTTCACACTTATTCAGTGTAAAAAAAAATTACATAATTTTCATCACATGAAGTTAAACGGGAAGATAATTATGAAAGTCTTTTGCGTCGGGACTTACCTTTAATGGAGGCTTTCATTTCTTTCTGGCGGTCTTGGTGTACCATGTATGCCTGTCTTCCCTCTGGAATGGGATGATTGTCCATCCATCCACCGCAGGAGTACTGGTAGAAGTCCACACAGGGATCCGTGCTCGGATCTAAATTTGAAAGGAGGCCTTTGGCTGCAAAAGATTAATGATATTCACATTTAGTGTAGTACAGTGAAACCTGTGTATTACAGTACTGTCTATAACGATAAACCTGCCTATAACGATATTTTCTTTGGTTCCGAATTCCTTTTTTTTCAATATATTCTGAACCTGCCTATAACGATGATCACTTCTAGATGCCCTGTTCTATAAACTTATAGCATCCTCTATACCTATTATAACGTTTCGATTTGCTATCAGACAAATCTTTAGCAACAAAACAAAAGTATGTTAGTGGCTGGAACTGCTAGTAGTAGCGGATTAGACGTGACTGTACTCACCTATCCGCAAGTAAAGGGTGTTCTTAATGTTCGACACTTTTACGATTTGAGGGAAAGTGCTAAGCAAAGTATCAGACAAGCCATTAGTTGATACTCGATACTCTTGCTCTGTGGGAGTCATATGTAGGTGCTCTAACTGTGATCACATCAGATCCTCTCACGGTAATTTGCCGTCCGCATGTGCCCATACTCCTCTGATGGTCTTAAAAAAGCTGGTAAGAAATACAATCTAATTTTTTTCCTTTGAAATACTACAAACAAGGCATGTTGTAACAGGGGATAGGGTGGAGGAGCATGCTGATTGGATATGATGAATAGATGTTTGATTGCGTCTATTTTTAAGTTCTTTCTTCAACATATTATTTTCTGTAATTTTATTATGAAAAAAATTATTTACATCTCACTTTCATGCACGTACTTCTTTTATTGTTAGTAAGGATGTTTATACTTTTAATTATTTGTTGAATTTTCAAGAATTATCACAATTGCTAAAAAATGTCGAAACCATTTAAAGTTTATAAAATATAGTTTTATATTGGCGGTATATTTGTAGATTAATCAATAAACGCAATAAAATAACAATTATTATGTTATTATATTAAATAAAAATATTAGATGCGAAAATATTCAGCCTGTCTATAACGATAACCTGTCTACAACAATATTTTTTTTTGGTCCGTACTATATTTTGCATAGACAGGTTTACAGGTTCGTCAAAAGCCTCTGGAATAACAATGCTGTTTCAAAACTTTAGGGAGCACGTATTAATAATGCGTGACCATCAGAAAACGTCACTGTTTCTAGTTATTTTTTCGATAGGAGGTAGGGTGGAAGCCAGGTATCTATGGCTCAGCAATATGCTATTCTCAGAAAAGGAGAATCTAGAATGATTTGGCTGTGAATTCTATATGCTTCTGTGAAGGTTTATTTGTTTGAGACGACCTCAACTACTAATGTTCGCTTGATTTTAATTATTCTTAGCAAAATCAGCACTTTTAAAACCATTTTTGTCCAGCATATACGTTTAGGTTTACATCCTATCAAGAATAAGGTTACTCAATAATTGCGTTCTATTTCTTTCTATATAACCTCGCGCTCAGGGAAAACCAGGTACTCCAAGTGCATAAAGGCAAGGGACAGTCAGTATTGAGATTCCCGATAAGAGATAAAATACATCAACCGTTGATTGTTTATTTTTAATGATGAATTTTTTTAATTTAAATAAAATAATGGTTAATCTAATAAAACTGTCTTAGCTGTATTCGAGAAAGCTGCAGGGAGGAAGAAAACAACTGCTTTACATGTGAATTTGCTTAACTAACTAATTACTTCTATATAAAATAAAAGGTTGCATGTTTTCCCTGAAATCAAAGTTTTCCCTATGTTCCACCAGCGTGCCGCCACTGAAAATCAAGTTTTCCTAATTTCCCATAACGTTAACATGTGTATCCGGTTTTACCCAACTAGTGGGTGTAGGGTCTTAGCTCAGTGATACTAAACTATGAAGGAATTCACCAGATACAGCAATATCAGGATATTAATTTTTAATTAAAGATTCTTGATTAATTGATTTTATACAAGAATGTACAAATTAACATCAACATAAATCAATTCTGCTTAACTCAGGACGAGATAGCGTAAATAAGTCAAAGTTAAATCTGGATTCAATCGCAGATTTGTTATGAATTCACTCGTAGGTAAATTGGAAAGTTCTACTCAAAGCGAGTACAAGTCCGATGGCCGGAAGAGTGATTTGAGAGATTAGTCCGCACAAATATTGACGTATAACCACTAACGAGTTATACCGAATACCGAAGAAGGTAAATTGCAGTGAAGTAGGGTACGTTCACTTCGAGACGAATTCCTAAGAATCCCTAAGATGCTTCCAGCTCGCGACGAGCGTTAATCAGCCAAAGGTTGGCTTCGGTTCACGGGACAAGGCCCGATCCAACAGCTTCTCAGCCTGAGAGGTGCCTTCCAAATTCTCGATCTCGAGAATTTAATCTCCAATCTCTCCAAGCGATCTCTAACCGATCTCTTGATGATCTCCTCTCTTCCCTTCAGAGTTCCAGTTTAAAAACACCTTTGACCCTGCCCTCCGAGGCGTGATCGAAAGTTAAGTTTTTAGTGATTCGTCGGGGGAGGAGACAGTTTCCCCAATGACAAATCTATGTCCTGGTTCCCGAGTCGCTATTGGCATCAGCCACAAGGTAATGCGTTGGTCCTGACGACCTGGGTGATCTCCCGTGGTCAGTCGGCGCGGCGTTTCAACAAGTCCTTCCGGGTGATGTAATCAAGATCGGTTTTTAACGAAGCCGGCTTCCTTTTCTACGATCGCTTCCAGCTAGCTATCTGGGGGGGTCTAGTCAGACTTTCTCGTGAGAATTTGGTTGCTGCTTTTGCTGCCTCTCAAGACCTCACATGAGGTAAAACCGGGTATTTTGACTTTTTTTTTTATATAAAAATCACTGATAAAAAATGTAATGAAGCTGTGACTTTTCTGGAAATATGTATTGTACTCTGATAAACAATGAATATTTTAATAAAATTTGACCAGCTCTCTGTCGAATATTTTAGCTCCAGTAGGCCTTCGAACCGTAGCTGCCCGGTTTCACCCCACTTGTAATGTGCCCAATAATTCTTCAAAGTGCTATTTCTCTCACTGTCTTCATTTCATTGAAGACAATGAGAGAAATAGCACTTTGAACATATTAAATTTAATTCTACGCAACATATCATTTAACCCGTATTGTTAATGTATAATTTTGGTTCTTTTGTCCTTACCACTATTGGCAGGCAGACGACACACAGTTTATTTTTAACAAGTTAAAATACAAGTGCTATTTTTTTATACAAGCAACTATCCTAATCAATCACCTTGTGACTAATTGATCAATGGTGACTTCAACATTTTTCCTGACACAAATGCTTCTAGGAGAAAGGTGAGGTCACGGTGATCAGGTCTCGGATGAGGAACCGGAGGGTATCAGGCTCGAAGCCTGATTCCTCCTAAGATCCCCCGCGTACGTGGACATGATGTACGTTAAATCTGACTTGAGGGTCAAACTTTCTCCCATTGTTTGGTGGACGTTTGTAGAGGGGGTGCGGGCGCTGGTGTTATCCTCGTCATTTGATCCCAGTTACAAATTACCCAAATAGCTCACTGTTGCTTCAAAACGGGATGTTAATATACAGGGTGATCAAAAAGTCCAGAGAAAATTTTAAAATGCATAAAAATCTTAAAAATAACCGAAATAAAAAACGATTTGCATGGTTAGCATCACTAGGGAATTTTTTTAAGACAAGAAAAAAATAACTGAAAAACAGCCGATAGGTAGTGCTGACGTACACAAGTCAAAGAAAAGATACACAAATAATGAACAGAATGCCTCCAAATCGTTTATTACAGTAGTATGTACCACCACCACATGACCACCATCACAACACATTGCAGGCGAGTCAAAAATCCAGCAACAGCAGAGTGCAGCAGGCAATTGTCGCTGATTCCTGATTCACGTAAAATAACTTCACCAACAAAGTTTTATCCTTCGCATTTAGTATCCATGGTCACTTGTTGTCGTTGTGGAAAGGAGGAGATTAGGAGCGCATGTTCTTATAACCGTCTCATTTGCATATTTCCACCGAAGTCGTTTGTACCAGCGCCATCTATCGACTGTTTTTTGAGTTATTTTTTCTTGTCTTAAAAACAATCCCGTGACCTAGCGATGCTAACCCTGCAAACCGTTTTTTATTTCTGTTATTTTTCCGGTTGTTGGGAATTTTTAAAGTTTCTACGGACTTTTTGTTCACCCTGTAGCTAAACAAATTCCAGTAGAAAGGCATCCAAAATCCTAAGGATCTCAACACATTTACTGCCACGATTCAGTCTCAGATTCGAACAATCTATCTAAATAAATGCTAATATATGATCTTATAATATATGATATGATATATGATCTAATAATATATAATATATGATGATCTAAATAAATGACCCCTTCTCTTTAGTAAAGAGATAGTAGAGAAGGGTGTCATCTAATTATGTGGCGCCATTCTGACGCACCAGCGCGTCGATGGTAGTGAACGTGTTAAGAAGGAATTTTAAAGAGTTATGGAATTTATATGCGCAATCTTTTAATTAATTGAATATTCTTGTATATTTCTTTACTAAAATATGCAGTTTGCTAACAGCATACAAATTTTATTTTCCTAATTGTAAATAGTCCATACAGTAAGTAACAATTTTAAATAAAATAGTTATTTTAAATGAAAAATTGAAAAAATGCAATTATTTTAAAAAGCAAAGTAAACTCAAAATATTTTTGTTTGAAGGATAACAAGTTTTACATCTTTTTAATATTAATATATTGTACATGAGTTCACTATTCCAATTTCCTTTGCTTCAGTTTAGCGTATTCATTGCGGTTTCAAATCATTATACAGTGCAAGCAATTTTCCATTATTTTATAATTTAATTCCGATGGAATTGTGCTAAGTGAAGTTTTCTATTAGAAAAATCGTTTCTATTAAAGATTAAAACATTTATAACAATAGTAGTTAAACTACTGAGAAAAATGGTTAAATTAGATTCTCTTGATTACATTATTCTTGGTGTTTTCAAAACAAGTAATTAATATTATTATAACAAAAGATATGAACTAATATTTTCAGAATTGTACAAACCTGTTTCTTTGCAAGCATCTGTATCACAAATATCATCTTCCTCAACGTAAATATTTTTTAGTTGAGACAGAGTTGCTGAAAATGATATAAAAAGTTAATGGTATCTGCGTTTTTAAATCTGATAAAAATTGCAAAAATAAAAAATGTTCTAGATAAAGCAACTGAATAAAATTTCTTTCTGAAACTTTATACATGAGGCATATTAGCATGGCTCTTAATTGTCTTATTCTATATTTATATCTGAAGTCTAATTATATCATTTATTGACCAAGCGAAGCGAAGTCCTGTATTAACTCGGACATTTGGCCTTTCATCTATTTGTCTGTAAATTTGTTCGTTTCGCATTGTTCGAATTTGGCATGAATGTTCCTTGAAGTCATTAAAAACGACATGTTTGTAATGTGCTTTATTTGTGATTCCGTTTTCATATGGTGTCCGTTTAATTACTTCAATGTTTGACGAGTCAGTGCCAGTTTGGCACCATTAAAATCTTTTAGTCATTTTGGTAATGGCTAGACATTTCATTTTCATTTTGTTAATACTGATAAAAGCAGAGACTTGTATAAATAAACCGTATTCGAAATAAAAAAAATGGCTAAATCTTTAAAGACTACGATAAAGAGAAGATATTATAAGGTGGCCAACTTTTTTCCAATGAAAAGGATGACACAAATAAATTAAAGAAAGATTTTATTAATTGCAATAATAATACAGAATGCACTAGAATATAATAAATGCGTAATAAAAAAATTTGTAACATAATTTATTGTACACTTTTCGAGGGAGGACAGAACTTACAAAAAGAAGAAGGTTGTTCACCTTAAGATATTAGATTTTTTGTTGGACTCGACGTCTAATGTTTACGAAGCTACTAGTTAAAGGTTAAAAAATGTATATTTTATATTGGACACAAATTTTCATTCAGAAAGCGTGGACTATTTGTTATGGAAATCATTATGCACAAGTTATATTTAGAAAAAAAATTAAGTAGGAATCCGCATATTTGTATTTATGATAATCTCTCATCGAAATTGCAACTTCCAGGAAAAGTTTCAACTATTTTTAGAATCTCCAGTTCAGTTCTGTCTATTTAAAATTTACCTTAGTAACTGAAACAGCCTGGTATCCACGCACTTTCAGAAACCAAAACTAAATTTACATAGTCATGCAAACACGGAAAAGGATTCTTCCTGGAATTGAGATCTAACGATTGTTTTATGATCATGAGTTATGTAACAGGGGGGGAATTGGCGTTGATTTTTACTTAATATCGATATTTACCTTTCAGTCAACAACTGAATTATTCCTAAGCGAATCCATAGTTACAAATATTGATTAACAAAAATAAGAGCCTTGAACTTTCAGTTGACCTTTTCAGTAGTAAGCAGTTTTCGTCTTTTCAAAGTTTTTTGACCGTCTGGCTGCTTTTAGAGAATAAGAGATTGGATGGAATTTTAAGGATGTGTCGGGTATTAAAATATTTTTCAAATATAAAATTATGATCTTACGTGAAATACAAAATGTTTATTTATTTTAAAGAATATACTTTATTTATTTCCGTTGCAGTATGAAAACTCAACTGATATGGTTAACAAATTGTGAAGAAAAATATGAATCCATAGATTCCATAAATTCACCGATTAGATTTTTTTAAAAGAGTTGATTTCTTTAAATCTATACAAAATGAATATATGGCTTAGCTGATTGGCAAGTTATGACGAAGAACATCATTTGCTTTCTTTTTATAGGCCTTTATTCAACTTGAGTGTCTTGTCCACAAATCTTGGGATCTATTTCTTACCCACCTCCAATCAAGCTACAGATTTGAAATTTAGCACAGTGGTGGGTTTCCGGAGACAAAACCATTTTATGCAAAAAAATTGCAATCTATACCTATTTTAAACCTAACAAAATGATATTAAAATTTTAGCCCTATATTTGGGCGATAAAGTTTGGAAGGTGGTAACCTCACGTTGCGTAGGGTTGTAACAACACAACTAGACGACACACAATAGAAGGGGGCGCGGCCTGTGAATCATCGGCTTGAGGGTCAAATGTCAAATCGGGGAAGTGAGTCTTGTTTTGTCTCTCGGTCTGCGTCGCACTTTTTTCAAATTCGAGATAATGTAATCGCAATCGCGCTGCGTAAGAGAAATATATATAAAGATGGCGCGTATTGAAACAGCTACCCAACCTGAGCGGCGGCTAGAAAAAGCAAGGAAAAAATACTGAATATTGCGGATTTATATTTCAGAAAGTTAATGTCTTTAAATCATTTTAAAAATGTAATTGTACATATGTATATAATAATTCTAATATGTGTTTTATATTGGAGAATTTGGTAAATGAATTTTGTTTACTATGCCTAACATGTCGTGTGTATTCGTGTCAGCCGTCACTAAAAAGTAGATAATAAAATAAATATTAAAAAAAATTAAGGCATACGCTTTTATTCAAATGCAAAAAAGTGAACGCAAAAGTTGAAAGTAATTTTTCTGATTACAATAAAATGCATGGTTCGAATAAAAGCGTGGGTGCCTTTACCTTCTAGGAATATTCCATTTGTTTAATGACATATACACAAAATATAAGATGCTATATAAGGCGCCCACGCTTTTATTGGAACGATGCATTTTATTGTAATCAGAAAAATTATTTTCAACTTTTGCGTTCATTTTTTCGCATTTGAATAAAAGTTTATACTTTAGATTATTTTTTATTTATTTTTTGTATATAGCTATATACAAAATTTTTTGTATATTTATATATTTATTTTCTTTCATATAGCTTTGAGTAGTGTTGTTGTCATCCTCTTTTCAAGTTTTATCTTTTTCTTAACATTTGATTGTTACTTTTAGAGTAACAAGGGAGATGCAAGTAGATATTTAATATTTTTAAAATCTTTTTTAATAAATTCGATTCATATTTATTTCATGCAAACTACAATTGTTTCACTTTTTTTGTTAACACAGAACCAATTAAAATCACCGTCTTCGCCATACGTTTTAGAATTAGGTAGTTAGTAATGATCTTAGTTTAGCTTCAAAATCCTATTGTTCTAATAAAACAAACAATAAATAACGGTAAGAGAATTTATATAAGAAAATTTTGAGCATATTGAATGATAGATGAAAATGTTCCAAAAATGGTTGCATATTTTATCCAATCGCTTGAGAAAACAGAATATACAGAAATGGGAAATAAAACAACTATAATCGAATACAGTAAATTCGCTGAAAATAATTCTGATTTTCACTCAGCTTAGTTATACTTCGAGTTAGAATGTTCTAATTACTAATTTTTGTGATTTCCTTTGTTCTGTTTCGAGACGGAATTTTAATGGAATATGTTGTTTAACCCATATCCCGCGATTTCCGCGTGTTGGAAGCAAGTCTATTTTCTGCTGCATCCAAATATTTCCACAGGCTAATGTGTTTACTTAGTACTTTTATAGCGTTGGATCATACAGGGTGTCCAACAAAGGACTCCCTCATTTTAAAATTAAATAACCTTGTAATCACAGAGATTTCGAGAAGAAAGCTATAAACTGTCATTTGCAAGTAATCGTTGAATCACATCACACGATTCAAATTAGGCATTTTCGTGCTTGCCAAGGACAGTTTATAGATTTCTATCGGATTCTGAATAGCTATTCAACCTGCAGCGCCACCCGTCGGCAACATTTATAACTAATTTTAAACTTTTGATCAGATTTTACGGCTTTCGACTAAGCATTCACTGGTTTCTGTTCTTCTATCGATCTCCGCTGCCGA
>BGPR01007465.1:19382-34509 GCA_013235015.1 Araneus ventricosus
GTTATTTAATTTTAAAATGAGGGAGTCCTTTGTTGGACACCCTGTATTATGCTAATAAAGCTTTGTATATAAATAACAACTCGCTTGGCTCAACGGCATTTGAAGACGTTTGCAAACAAAGCATCTAAATAGTGATGTGAAAAAGTTATTTCAGTGGGTTAATGGCACAAACATGGGTGGCGACAGAAGGGGGACGGGGGGCCAGGGTACCCCTATTGGGGATGCTGTGCCCCCCCCCCCCCGTCGGGGAAAATTTTTGTATGGGGCCGTAGTTGCCGTAGTTCAGCCGTAGTTGATAAATAATAATCTGGCGAAAATTTGAGACCAATTTCATTACATTCGTCCCCCCCCCATACAGCAGGTCGTGCCCTCCTTTCGGGGAGACCTTGCATCCCTGTCGGGCAATCCGCCCCCCCCCTCCCTGTCGCGCAAACTCTATCGCCATTACTGGGCACAAAACCCAGTTTCGGTTATGCTGTGCCAAACGCAAATGTTTCGTTTCGAGACGTTTAATTTGAGACGGAACTCAGAAACAAACTAAGGTATTGACCGCTTAAGGGCATAACCCGAGTTAACTCGTTGTAAATACAGTAAGTTTCAAAACAATTCGGTTCTTAAGCTGTTAAACGCCCAGCTGCATATCACACGATCTACTTGGTTTGGAAGTTTGTCTATTTTCTACTGCATCTCGCGATATCCGTGGTTTAGTATGTTTACCTCTTGCTATTACAGCGTTGAATTACAATATGCTATTATAGCGCTACAAATCAATAACAATTTGTTTGTTTTAGCTAAAGTGGTTAGCTCATGCCTTTAATATGCTTAGTTCCTGCTGTTTGGTTTCCAAAAAATAATATTCTTTTTAAAAATACACAAGAATGCGACATTAAAGCCTTGCTAGATTTTCAAAAGCGTCTTTTTATTTTAAGAAGATATCAAATGATTTTGTTTCTAATTATTATATAAAACTTACTCCAAAAACATGTTTATGATAAAAACACTTCTATGGAGATAAACTGGATTTCTTTCAAGTAAGCGCTATAATATTTTGCCCAGACAGTTTTCAGAAAATAATAACCTTCTGTTGTAACCGGAGAACTTTCATTCGAGACTTCTATTGCACAGATCAAAGTGTTATTGATTTGAAGTGAGATAATTACCTCATTTACGCCTGTCTTTGTATCCTCCCCAGCATGTTGCCATTTTCTCACGACAAAAACTGTGACAAAATTCTTCTCAGTTCTTTGTTACAGAAAATCGATTTTGTTAGGTCGGGTAATTCAATCGATGCAAGTAGTTAATTTTTGATGTTCAATATTGAAATACTGCAATTGATTTTTTTCCTGAAGTCTCAAGGTGTCTATAGTTGCTGTATTTCTAAAAAATAATTCATCTTTTTGCGTTGCTTTATAATTATTGCGGAAGTGGAAGATCCTGAGGATAATAATTATTATAGAACTTTCTTTGAGGAATTTCTAGGTCAATAAAACTATGATTATCTTTCGGTGCCATATTTTCTTTCAAGGTTGTGTTTGTGTCTTACATGTGATGATAATTTAGCTTTATTCATTTTTCTTCTGTCATAACACTCAGTGGCATTATTTTGAGCTAAGTAACCCTTAATTTAAACTGATGATAACATTAAAATTAATAAATATTTTCATTAATCAATATGATTTTATTTAGTTTATATATATATATATATATATATATAACAATATCATGAAAGTCAAAAAATATTAAAATAAAAAGGTTTATCATAATGTTCGGGGTAAAGGACAGTGTTTTTTAGCTATATGCCAACACTGTTCGCAGAAAACATTATGATTTCACTAATTTTTTAACGGTTCGTATAGATTTTACTTACCCTGATGAGCATCTATACGCTTTTACCGATTTATTACAGTCTTTCCTTTTTATTTTAATATTTTTTGACTTTCATGATATTGTTATATTCTCCACAAATCTTCTTGAATTGCAGCATTTTTGCGCATTCGTTGCGTTTGTGTTATATTTTTCTATTTTATTTTATCTTCCCCTTTTATATATATATTCCACTTTCGGCTTTTTCTTACCGCAGATTGTTTTCTTGACATTTTGTTTTTTGAATGTTTATTTTGTATATGTTGCTTTTACATTTCTGCTATGTTTGTCTCGTATTTGTTATATATATATATTTTTTCTTTCATGAATTCCAAAAAAATAATAATATAATAGCCCAGATCTCTCGGTAACGCTCTAACGTCACCAACAATAAAACTCGCGCCATAGCAATGCGAAACATTAAACAGCATTATTTCATTGTTAGAGAATCTAAATTTCAGTAATTTTAAATTTAAAAGAGTAATTGTCGTTCTAATTTCAAATTTAATAGCTCTAAAATAGTGAAATAAAGTTTTCTATCGATTGATATAAAATTTATCTCGCTATGATCAATAGTTCCAGAGAAATTTTAAATTATATTAATCATGTATTTCAAATTAATTTCCTTTTTTAAATAGAAAATAGTAAATTACAGTGGTATATCATGCTCGTGATATAGTTTGGACGCCACGATGCACGATGGATTTCACGGATGGATACCACGATGGATTTTTTGGATAAATAAATATGTAAATAAAAAAATATTTCCTGTCATAAAACATATGTTTATCTTATTTGTTTTAAATCAATGTTAAACATTTCTCTCGATATATATCTATTTAAACACGTCAAATTTGACGGAAAATCTCTCGAATGAAGAGGCAATTTGCACCCGTCATACCATGACGGGTGATTTTCTAGTTGTTAAAAAAATCCTTTTCGTCTTTGAGTTTTTATCTAGTTTTTCCGAAAACTTCACTTTAGCGCATAGTGAAAAGCAAAACTATTCTAAACTGAGGATCTCATTTTTTTAAAAATCGAAGTGGTTAAAACGTTTTGGGACGTTTGTTAAGCAGTCAACTGACTAATGAGACCAACTAGCCTATTGCCTGGCACGACCCTTATTCTTAAAACTTTCAGACCGGCAAGTCGTTTGTTTTATAAATTGAAATATGAAAAAAAAACTCTTTGATATTGTATAAAAATGTAATGATAAATAACTGTGAAGAATCTGTCTTAGAAAGCATTCAAAGAATATTCAGATTATGTTTGATGTTTAAATACGGCAGTTTAAGGTTAAACGAAAGTAATTATTTGTTTGAATGTTTTGTTCCTGTCAGAAATATACGAAACGCAACAAACGAAGGAAAAAAAAATCAGAATTTCGAGTCATCTTGAATGAACGAGATGTTTCCACCCGAGGAAAAATGTTCTTTTTTTCAATTAGGAAACTGAAATAGGTAAAAATCGAAAATTAAAACGAACTGTTACTTAAAATTCTATGAAGATATACAAATTTAGAAACTCACTTTTCCATCTGTTCGACATAATCCAAAGAGAAATTAAGAAAACAGTCGCGATGATGAGAAGAAGACATAGCAAAAAGACTAAAATCTTTTCTTGCAAAGACTTAGGCGCACGAAATATCCTGAAAAATAAATTATCATCTAATGAGTTTATATTTTCGACCAAATGCAAGTACTCTCAATTTATAAAAGAAAATCGAAAAAATTGTCTTTCTAGTTTTAAACAATAGCCAGAAGAGGCAAATGACTTCAGTATACATAAACTTCAAAGCATCATTGTCTTTTTCAAATATCTAAAAAATAATCAATATAATCAATACCTAAAAAATGGATTTCAGAACCAAATCATTTACTTATTAGAAATAACCGATGTATAATTTCTAAAAACGAATTTAAAAAAGTAATAATATATAAGTTGGTAGGATTTATATCACGGAAACATAGAAATGCATTTTATTAATCTTTTATCTGTTCTACTTAATGCTCAACAGAATTCTATACAACTAATCAATGTATTCTTTTTATGTCAAAGACTGTTGTATGTACAATTTTCATTAATTTCTACTTTTTATAACTGGATAAAGATTAGTTTAGCTTCAAAACAATCCAAATAGTCAAGAATTTAACAACTGAAAAAAAATTCTGGGAAACAGAAATGGTTTAGAGTGGAATGCATTAGTTTTCTGAAACGCAGTAAAGAAGTTTGTATTTTTATCAGTATCATATTCGAACTTTTCATTCTTTATTAAAATATAAAAATATTTTATGTGTTCAGCGATTGGAAAATAAAAATTTGAGTGTTCGATTTCTCAAATAAATGTTTTAGCGTTCCATATTTCACCGCTTATAAAGAGCGCAGAATAATGATGAAATCCATAAACTAATAAGTCGGGGAAATCAGGGCAAGATGGAGAATGGCTTATTTTAAGTTCATACTACTAGGTAGCGCCACCTTACGGATACTAGTAGGCCTCTACACTGCTGCGTACTAAAAAATCGCATAGTGAAGCCACTGACGCCATTTCGTTGTTTGTCATATGATGTTCGTGATTTTTGTCTGATGTGTTGTAATTTTCAAGACCTTCAACGTAAGATCTAGTGGACTAACATTTAAGATATTTGTTTATTTTTGCTATGCATGACTACCTTAAACAACACACTTTTAAAATCATTATTTA
Organism: Araneus ventricosus; assembly: GCA_013235015.1. Classification (NCBI taxonomy): domain Eukaryota; kingdom Metazoa; phylum Arthropoda; class Arachnida; order Araneae; family Araneidae; genus Araneus; species Araneus ventricosus. Next base: position 23,950 of record BGPR01007465.1, read on the forward strand.
TTTTTTATCTAATTCTTATTAATCCCACAAAAAAAAACGACTTTTAACATTGCCAGTGAGAGCAAGTTGGCAGGGGCTCGATAACGAGATCGTCATCTTGCACCAAGTGCTTTTTAGTGTTTCCTTTTTGAAGAACATATGGATTTTTTAGTTATTTTGTATAATTTTCTTCAGCTACGTGACCAACTATCTGTTCCATAACATGTTGCGAGGCTTGAGACCTACTGAAAATATTTTAATAAGCTTACCTATGAACGAGACATCGGTTCAGAAAGAAACGAACAAGGTGGATGGTTGGTTGTTTGGGGTTTAATGGCGCAAGAGCCATTTTTGGCTAAACTGCGCCAATCAAATGTTAAAAATCGACACAGTGGTCCTAAAAATTTTAAAATTCAGTGAAAATGTGAAAACGAAATTATTTGAAATGAGCCAGATGTACAGAAAACAAGTTAAAAGGTCTAAATATTCATAAAAAAACCCAATGGTCTTTAAAAAATTTAAAAAATATTTGGATGGTATGTCTCACCCATCAAGTCTTGCAAGGTTACAGACGATGAATTAAAATGATACTCACGATGACATTTAAAAGAAGGACATTCAATTAAAATATGATTAACAGTAAAATCAGCTTGACAAGTAGGACACCTTGGTGCCCTCTGGCACAAGAAGAGATGTTTGTGCGTAAAGCGAGTATGTCCTATACGGAGGCGAGTCAATTTGAGATCCAACTCTCGCATAGGAAAGGCAAACCACAAACCAATTGATGATTTGACGGAATAAAGTTTGTTATTAGATAAAAAGATTCCATACGAACAAGGTGGAAGAAGAACGTTTAAAGTAGCAAAGAAAAGAGCTAGAGTGCATAAGAGGAATTATTTCAAAGAAACTGAAAGCCAAACTTCTGACACTCATGACGTCAGTTGAAACTTCCAAAGGAAACATAATACAGTGCCTGCGTGTGAATAGATCTATGATGACCCTCCATCAAATGATTAGATAGAGTGATACAAGTGCCACACATGGTGGCCCGAGGTCTACTCAGATTCTGAATGAGGAGAATTGGTGTCTAATTTTTGTAAATGAAAATTACTGGTTTTGAATTATGCTAATTTACTATGAGCTTAAATTTTAACTAAAATAACCCTTTCATTACATACTAATCAAGGAAAAAATACTTAACAACGTTCAATTCATTAGTATTTTGCCCTATATTTTCTAATAATAAAAATGCATTGAACTTTTATTATAATTTTCATCTTGCTGCTTGGGGCAAGTTGGCACTTTTGGTTTCCTTTCTTTTTAAATGGTAATAATATTAAAATAAAAATTTCTCAATTTTAGCACAAAATACGAAAGGCCAATCTAATAATACATATAAAGAAAAAAATTACCTCAAAAACTGAATTTATTAAAAATGGTTAAATGTTAACATCGCCATCTTGGTTTCCCCTATATTTATATATATGAAAAGTTTCGAATTGCAGCCATTGATCTCAAAGAATGTATTAGTTTATAAGACTTTATACTCAATATTTTTACTTTTTCTTTCTTTTATTTGCAATATTATTTCATCTTTCTGCTCATTTTATGCATATATTGCTAAAGAAAGAAGAAGAAGAAAAAAAAAACTACCTCAAAACTTTTCATTTATTGTATTAAAGCACAATTATCAATCAGCTACAATCGAATTATTATTGCACTGTGTCTTATAATATGGTCTCATTTGTTATTATGCTATACTTATTATTCCTCCGATGCATTTTTTTATTCTATCATTGTTATTGTTATATTCATTTATTGTTATTTATACTACACTATTATACTCTCGTGTATCATCATTATATGCTGTATTTTTCCATATGCACAAAAGATTCGATGGCTTTTATAAACTTTTGCTTCATTGATTTTGAATACTTCTTTGAACAAAGCAAAACTGATGGTTTCATTATTAAGATGAAAGATAACGATTTCGATCATTAAAAATCTGTACCACAAAAACAATTACGAAGAAAAGATTCAATAATGAACTGTATGGGAAAAAATTGATTGAATCAATTGTATTATCAATCTTTGGACAAAACGATGAAAAACTACAAGAAATTAAAAATATTACTTACGCATTTCTTGAGATTTTCTTTTGTTCATTTACGTTAATGAGGAACGTATTTGAGTTGTTGCTTAAACTTCCACTTTGTATTCTGGAAAAATAATGCTGTCTTAAATCGATTTCGAAATTCTTGCAACATATCCTTATTTTTCAGTATAAAATGACAGTTTTATGTTACTGGCTAATATAACAATACTTTAACGTAATACAAAAAACATAAATACGAATTTCAAACACGTTTTCTTGTACTGGTTTCTTGTGACAAAATTAGAAATCCCAAAATGCAATATAAAATAAAACATTTTAGTACTTTTTATTTTTATTGGTCATATCTAGCCCATTTATCAATAGAGCCATAGCAAGGAAGATTACTTAAAAAAGAAAAATGTATCATTTCCAGAACTCCAACAGAAGTTACAAAAAAATGAAAATCGGAATTGTAGTTCAGCGACTACGGAGTCGCAAAGTTGGGCAAAAATACTCAAGAATTAGTGACGCGATCCTCTATATCTCGATAACTACATATGTTAAGAACATAACTAATGTCTATTTTAGAGATAAAGAGTAAGAATAGAAGTTACAATAAAAATTTGAAAATCGGAAAAGAGTCACGCGAGTAAAATGGTCCTACGCCTTTAACATCAGCGGCTGTTTGAAAAAGACAGCCTTCCGTCATTTTTTTTAAATACAGAGTGACTTTTTCAATACAGATAGATGCTTTTTTAAATACAGATAGATGCTTTTTTAAATACAGATAGATGCTTTTTTAAATACAAAGTGATATAGAACTCTACCGACTAACTTCTAGGGATGAGGGGTTTTTGACAAGTACGACAAAAGACAACTCTCTGACAAAATACAACTTTTTTGTAATAGAACATGGGATCGAAAACTTAAAGGATGACCACTATAGGGGATCTTATCCGGAGAATTAAGTAAAAGAAAAGGATACAGCAAATAAAGTGTACTACACAGGTTTAATGCGACACAAATTCACAACAGGGCAATATGACAGTTGCATGAATAACAACATTAAAAGTCGCACACAGTACGACAGACAGGAAAGGAACCCACACCGACGGGAACTACCCCAACGGGTGTAAAGCCCCTAGCGGGGCGGTGGGGAATAATAATAATTAAACAGAGGAGAAAAAGAGAGAGAAAGAGAGATTGCCGTTAGTACGAAAGAGAACAACCCCTCTTCAACCCCCCAGTCTCCAGGGACAAGAAGAGCTGGGTGGATTTCGGAAACATAAAAATATAAAAATATTAGCCCATATTATACAATAACTTTCTCAACAATACACTAAACTATTGCACATACTACACCCAAAAACAGGGTTGGAATTTAAATACATCTCAGAATAATCTTGAGGAATTACATTATTACAAAACATCAATTTACAATGTGAACCCAGCCAAAATAAAGAAATATCACAATACTGTGTGGCTGAGGAAAAATAAAGAATACAAGGTAAGGAAAAAACATATAAGTATAATAACTTAAAGTAAGTGTTCAAAGGACTTTCCGTCTGAAGCGATACACGCTTCGCATGATTTTGTCCATGCATCTACATTGCTGTGCCATTATAAATTTGCATTCCAATAAACGCGAGTTATATACTTTATCTAGTCTATCCTTTTCTTTTAGTTAATTCAATGGTAATGAACCTCCTGCAGTGGTCGACCTTGTAATTTGTTTTATCAGAAAAACAGATATGAAATGTACGACGCACGTTTTTTCGAAATTACTTTTAATAAAATGCGTTTTAAATTTACAGATCTACTATAAAAGTGTGTTATCATTAATCTTCAGAAAATTTTAAGGGAAAAAAATCATCATCCATCCATAAAGTATGGTTTTTTTTTTCTTTTGAAATTAAGTATGCATTTTTATCTTAGTCTGCTGCTTAAATTTGAAAGCTCGAGTATTTTTTAATGAAGATCTTTTAAGTAAACGGTGAAAAAAACTTACCGGTTTGAGGGCATTGCAACAAAGTCAACTAATTCGCATTAATGAAATCAAAAGCTAAAAATGAAATTTACCGGAGCTAAAAATGAATGTATCGCTTCGTCAACAAACGATTACATAATAAACTCTTCACAGACGAACGAAGCACAAAAACGTGGCGCGAATTTTCGATAAATATCGTCTGGTCTTCTTCCATATTTTCCTCGCGTGATTGTTCCATTCACAGGACGTTTTGCATTATCGATATTCGAGGTGACCAATAGCTTTTATGAAGCAGACGGGAAGCCGAGCAGGTGTTAAAATTATGAATCTGGATTGTTCTTTAGCGTTTTTCCCAGCTGTTTTGTGTATTATTTGATGAGAAGAGCTTCTTTTTAAGAAAAAAATCTATTTTTTTTCTTTTAAAAGGTGGTGTTTGTTATAAGCATTTGATTTTAATGGTTCAAATTTTTCTCAGAAAATAAAATTAGTTCAGACTCCTTAATTTCTATAATCGTACTCAGGCAGAAATTGTACAGAAATCTATTTTTAGTTGTTCCGTAAGCTGTAAACAACCTATAAACACCCTATAAACACACAGCATATTTTACTATAAACTTCTGATATGCGAAAAAATATCATATCAGTAAGTTACATTGATCTTATTTGCATCAGTAAAGTCAAAACATTTTGGTTAACTATATTCTTTTCACCTATATCAAACACTTAAGGGACAAAAATATACATAAAAAAGGCATCGTATTGCAAAAATAACATGAGAAATTTAATTCATATTTAATTCAACTCTTAAAGGTTAAAAGTGAAAGTGGTAAATTTGTTCATTGTGAATTGCTTCTGAAATATTTATATTTACATGAAAAAAAACTAGATAAACTATTTAACGTGTGCAAAAAATTGTCTCAATGCTTTATAATACTTGATCTATAATATAAAGCAGAAAATACATGTATCTGTCGATCACAAGAACTGCTCCTAAACGGTGTACCGTAGCGACATGAAATTTGCACACGACATTCTAGAGCACATTTCTAGATGAACGGTGCTATTTTCAACTTTCAGAGTTAATTAGTACTTGAGATATTTAATTAAATAACGAAAATTAGCCGCTGTTAAGCCTAATTCTTAGACGGTTTTGCCAATAACTTCTGAAATATTTATTGCAAGAACATAATGTTTATGCCATCTTAAAGAGCAGAAAATTATCTTTTTAATGATATTAATTCCATTGGGATAAAGTGTTTTCTCTGATTGTTATTAACGTTTAAAAATATATTTTAGCGCAATATTTAACAATATTTTCTATTTTTACAATACTAAGTTCAGACCAATTTATTGTTTATCAAATCTTTTATTCACGTGTTTCATTAACAGAGGCAGAAACACACGTGCTGCGTGTTTAAGAAAATATTGCTTTATTTGAACATTAACTACAAGTCAATGTTGTTACTTCCGTTTTTATTTTTAAGCATATACAACTGTTACTATGCATCCAATGACGTTAGTTTGATTACAATGCGATGTTTCGTGTTTAATTTTAATCGATTTTAAATTCTCCTAATAAGTGTGTAAGATCATTGAATGTTTTTGAGTCCCGAACACCGAAAAACGCGGCGGCGAATTATTTTGTTTATTGTTAGTTGCAGTTAGTGATTTTTCTTAAAGTTCTTAAATTATTTATTTTATAAACACCCAAAAGAAAGAGAAAAGTTTAATTTTTCAAGTCTCGCTACAATGCATTAAAAGCAGTCATGTTTTAGCGTCTGTCAAAGTTATGATAAAAATATTGCTGTCGTTGAATGTTTACAGAATGGTAGAATTTTTGTTTCCGCTTTTATTTCGCAGCGTGCACATCTTTCAATTTGTTTGCATAGTAATCCAATGAGATTAGTTATTTACTCTCTATGTGACGCTTTATTTAATTTTTGCAAATTTTTAAATGATCCCAATGAGCTTGTAAATTCATTCAAGGTTATTAAGTCCGGTTACTACCGAAAGGAGAGAACCTAAGGAGAAATAGAAGGAACACTCTGCGGCGTTTCTCCGATTAGGCACACAGACACATAATGGAAGAGAAAGGTACTTCGGATAATGGTAATAAAACCCAGGATGTGAAGCAGCTTCTGTTGTCGCAGTAGCAATGGCGAGGTAGAAAAAATGTAGTATCAAGGATTGTTAGATTCGTGACAGGTGGTTCCAAGGCCGGAGACAAAAGGAAGAAAGGGGTTGAACTACTGGCCGTGGGGGGGGGGGGCAGATAACACGGGAGTGGACGAATGAAAACCAAAAGACTCAGCTGCGAAAAACTGTTTTATTAAGCTTAAAATATTATAAGTACTTATACTTGAAAATATTTTTTGTCATGAGCAACGCCGGGTGTATGAACTAGTATTATATAAAAAAATGACATATTTTGCAATTAAATATTGATAAATGGAAAACTGTTAAGTTACTATCAAAATATGTCTTCGTATAATACATTTATTTTAATAAAGTAAAATAATTAATGTATGATTTTTTTAATTTACATTGAACTCAAAGCGAACTAATATAAATGAAAAAATTCTGTTCGCTGAAAATAAGATGCCAAATTATAAACAATAATTTTGTTTTAGAATTTCGCGGTAGAGGAAGTTACTTCCTATTTTGATAACTTATCTTAGAGGCCCTGGTTTGATTGTGAACATAATTTTTTAATTTTTTTTTCCTGTGTATCCTTCACAGTGTCTTGCAAAGTTATTATTTAATTGTGGTAGATAAAAAAGTCGCCCATCTGTTAAACTTATTCTATCAGCAAACAAAATTTCTATCAATATTCTGTTTCCAAACGAAGTGATTTCAACAACAGTTATATTTTCAACAGATATACTACTATTTGATTTCCATAAATATTACTCATAAAGCTTACATACTTTTTGTGTCCGATAGAAACCAGCGAGAGGGTTCTTCCCTTGATTTTCCGTATATTTACACAATATGGCGCGTTTTGAGTTAAGCTTCGTACTATAGTGAAGAAAATCGAGTATTCATTTTGTATCTTTTCCCTTTCACCGATTTGGTTCAAACTTTCATTCACATCTTGAAATTTAGCACACTAATAAAAGCATGTTTTTAAAAACTGCTTTTAATTTAATGTATTAAATATAATTCCACTTTTTTACTTCCATAATAATGATAAAGTTTGTAAAATTTTTTGTAGTTAGTTTTTCCCACCCGCCTTTCAAAACTTTCCATACAACACTATGGGCACATCATTAGACTTAATGTTGGGTTCCATAGAAATAATAACTCGATACCTTTAACTAACTATTATATTATGCAGAAATAAGATTACATTTTTAAGAAGCATTATTTGCAATTAAAGATATGTACAATTGAAGCAGTTCGTCATTAAATAGGCTTTTGGATGGCCCATCGTCTTCTTTAGTCCTTGCGAAAAAAGCCAACGTCGTTAATACGTCTCGTACCGCGTTCCATCTCGTCTTCTGTTCTGGGCAGCTTGATGCTCTGACGTCACTGGCAATGGCAGCGCCATCTATAGGTACTCGTCTGGTGGTCCACAGCACTGATAGTTTTAGGTCTATGATCTTTCATTGTTCTTTTCATCAATCGAGAATGCTAGTTAAATGTTTTAGACCGATACCGGACTTTGCTTCATTTTTTCAAAGAATTTAATAGTAGATTAAAATGTATGGTTGTTTTCTATTTCTTAAAGGAGTTTTTCTGCTTGATGATACTGTAGATAAAGAGACAACACAGGGTGTCCGAGAATTGTTGGACCCACTTCAAAAATTATTAAAAGAAAAACTAATAATGTTACATTTATGTTTTTTTCCTAATGAGAGCGCATTTAATTTTTTTTTCAAATAGGTAACTCGCCGTTACGGTGGTCGTAAATTATTGGACATCTCCCATTTTTGGGAGCCATTATCTGCGAAACTATTAAAGCTAGAAGAAAAAATAAAAGCATGTATTGGAAGGGAATTTTACGCTCTTTGATTTGTTAAATCAATTGTAATTCGAAAATTAAAAAGTTTTCGAAATATTCAAGAAAAACTGGAAAAGAAAACCACAAAACGCGCATCGGCTTCTGCTTATCGGTAGCTATTGCGAATGGAAATCTCTCGCTGTAGCAAATATAGAACGTCGTAATGGTACGCCACCTATCTGAAAAAAACTTTAAAATGCGCTCTCATTTAAAAGAAAAAACGTTAACATTTTTAGTTTTTTTTAGTAACCTGTTGACCAGGGAATTTACTTTCGTTCCATTCGTTTCCCATTGAAGTATTTCGTCATACCCGGTTAACAGGTTAATTTTTGAAATGTGTCTAATTATTCTCGGACACCCTGCATTTTGACATGATAATGTTTTTAGGTTGGCATACTTTCTGCAAAAAAATCGTTCAAAACGAACTAAAGAACAAATTGTTAGACCTAGAGCCACCAAATGTGGCATGTAGTTATTTCTTGGATTGTAGGTTCTCACTAAGAAAGGGGTTTTCAAAATTTGAATTACATTTTTTAATTAACCCTTAAAAGCCCGATTTTTAAAAAAATTGATTAAAAATGGTTTTGGTGTTCATTGCTGGAATAAAAAATGGGAAACATACTTTTAAAAAAATCCTATTTTATTTTAAGTATGGTTTATGGCTAAAAAACAGTATGTCACCAACTGACAACACTTGGCCTTATTTCAGAGAAAAACATTCCTTGATAAAATTCTGTAATATTAAACACAGATGGATTGCAATAACTAATAACACACATAAGGAATCTCCTTCAACATTGTAGAATAAAATCTGGTATTCTCAAGCGTAGTTAAAGTTAAATCTACGCAGCCTCAAGTGAAAGACATCAATTTCGTTTTTGCCATCTATATTTTGAAAATTGATTTAATAAAATGTTCGATATATATCCGATTGGCAACAGCAGGCATTAGAGCTTCAGTCTCATTCTCAAGATTTTAGAAGATAAAATTAGGTATGTTGCTTAAAGGCAACGCTGGACATTTAAGGGTTAGTTAAAAATTAATCACAATGTTAAAGTTTTCCTTAATAACTTCGAAATTCCTTCTTTTTTAATATGACAATGTTTTTAGGTTAGTATACTATCTGTAAATTGCGTAAATCATTATGTTAACACTTAACTGCTCGTGCCAATTCACACAGCAAAGTTTCCGAGTGGTGTGTTTTGCACAACCTAAGGGAAAGGAGGGTAAGAGTACGCATGGATTTTTTCCCTGTTGGCAATAGTGCAAGCAGAAGCAAGTGTGATCATATCAACGTGTGTGTTTTCAGCTATCTCAAGTGACCGCCATAATTATTTTCATCCTTGCTGTCTTTCATTTATCAGGTAATATATGATTTCGTAATGTTAGCATGTAATTTTTCTGTGAAGAAATCTTAATTTTTTTGTAAATAAAGGACTAATGCTTTCTTTCAAAGTAAATATCATTATGAGGTTTGTTCCCATCCGAACAACGTGGCCACGTTAGAATTTAACTTTAGTGAATTCTACGGCCATCTATGGACGATTTAGAGAAGCAATACATTGGCGGCTAAGAGTACGCACAGACCAGATATGCGTACTCTTATCCGTTCTGTAATTTGAAGCAGCCATTTCAACAAAACTTTGCATTTTATTTTATCATTATTAGTATTATTATTAAAAAAATGAGATTGGGATAATAATCTGAAGAGCTGTTGTCTGGAGAAAAAAGTTTCCAGTCCATAGAAATCCAAATAATGAGGGAGCAATATGACTAGGCTGCGAACAAACATATGATGATGATTGAATCCAGTGTGGATTATGTAGGAGTAGTGGCATGACGAATGTTCCAGTTACGAAGGCAGTGGAACATTTGTATGCGACTACTGCTAAATTTTCAGGGTGCGTATCCTTGGCCTCACGTCTTGCGTACTCTTACCCGCCACGTCGGGTAAGAGTACGCATTTGGCATTCTTTTTTCTTGCGTTTAGTAATATATATATATTTTTAAAGCTAAAATTTTCATTTTTTGTACCCTTCTTCCTAAGTTAATAAATATGATCTAGTATATTTTCGAGGCTCTGACTTTTCATTTCTCATTTTTATAACGAAAACTCCACTAGGTGCGTACTCTTACCCTCCTTTCCCTTATACTTCTAAATTTCTAGATAAAAATATTAATGTTTTATAACATTAGTTTTAAGTCAAATACAATAACCATGTGTTACAATAAATAAAAAACACTTAAAATAGGCGTTTATGACAATATTTGCCAATAATATAAATTTGTGAAATGCCTATTGAAGATTTTCAGATTTATAAATTTATATACAATTACAATAAAATAACACAAGTCAGAAACAGTCAGGAATATTTTAGTTAGAATTTAAACAGCTTTAATCCTTCATTACAATACAAAAAATCCAGTTAGAGCTAAAATAGTACTTATTCAGTGTCGGTTTCTTCATTGTTTCTAGAAACTTACAAAGACGATACA
>BGPR01007465.1:34591-44863 GCA_013235015.1 Araneus ventricosus
AATAAACAAAGGAAAGAAATTTGCACCATAAAGGATGACTGTAAGACAGACAGAAAGACAGACGGACGCGAGATAGATAGGTTGATTGGTTGGCATTCTTTCTATAAATTTCGTGACACAAAATTCGATCGCAGAAAATGCAACAGCTGAGGCGATCAAGCCGGAAGAAGACAAGACAGAAGAATCAAGCCTAAAATTTATCATTCTACGTTGTTTTGGATTAGAGGTTTGAAACTGATCTTTTCTAATTTAAATATTGGCAATAATATATTACCTTGATTAATATGAGAAATTTTTTCATCTCTCTTCATTTTTAATTTCCCTTTATATGCAAATCCGACAACAACCATGAATGTCTTGCTGAAAGTATCTTGAGATTCTTTGAACCAAGTTTTCGAATTTTCTCCTTACTCATTACGGTAATAAATAAATATTTTTCTGTATATGATAACATTTACTTACATATATACAAGTTTCAAACATTTTTTTCTCAATTTTTCAACAGATAAATACTTCCCATACATAATTCTGTATCGAGTTCTAAATCCCGCCACATATCTAAGAGAATAACGATGAAAACTATATGTATTTCTAGGATACCTACCACTATTTATTATTTTATTTACTGTTGAGATTGAGAAATTTAACGACTTTGCAGTAGTTCTTCTAGTTGTTCGATTCTGTTTGAAAATTAACGATCCTACTTTAGAAATATTCTCAGAAATTCGCTTCTTTCTTAGGTGGATTATTCGAATTCGTTTTTCAGTTTCAGATTGGAAATATTTTCGTGTTTTCCTTTATTATTACCAATCATACCTTTATATATTCCATTCTGATTCCAGGACGTTTACAGCTTCTCTTGAATCAAAAGAACAGTGAATATTTTTCTTGGTAGGAACGAAAAACGTAGTAGTCTCTTATCCATTATTTATTTACAAACGCCTTGTAATTACAGAATACTTCGTAACATCAGACGATAGAAGCCGAGCAAATAATTAGAATTGTTGATTGCAGAATCCCTCATAAATAGATATTTTTTTAAATTACAAGTTCATGGGTCATTCATGAAAGGGGTTGCACTTTAAAAAAAATAATATTTTATGGGGGTATGTAAAAAATCTTAAAAATTAAAGGATGTTTAAGATTTGCTTAGTAAATACTCTTACAAGTGGTCACGTTTTCTATTTTATTTTTCACTTATATTTTAAATTTTTTGACCTGTCCATGAGACATGATGATAAATAGTGGGACTTTTAACGATAGCATAATTGTTCATATTGAAATAGAGTTGATAAAGATTTTATTTCTATAACTTTAAAAAGTAGAATTAGATATTAAAAAACCAGTGCAAAAGACTTGTTATTTCTAACAACACATTAGTTAAATAAAATTTGCGGTGTAATTTCATATAAAATGAAAGTCAATATATGGGAGGTAATAATTATGGCTACTAGATTAAGAAATATCAGCTTATTTACTAATAAAACAACTAGGACCTCTGATACTAAGTTTTTTCAACTCTCTTCTCTTCTGAATTTGAGCAATTCCTGACTGGCTTTGGTTTCTTTGATGTCTCTATTTTTTTCTAAAAAAATATTTAACGATTAAGATGTTTATTATATATTATTACTATAATATTATAAATATTATGAATTGTTTGTTTTAATTATTAACAATAATATAGTTTTTGTTTTAATTCTTTTTAAAAAAAATACAAAAAGAAATACAAGAATAATACTAGTACCTACAAAAAATATCTACAAAGAACTTTAATTGATATTACTAATTTGTCAAAACTGCATTATGATTTTTGAGATTTTCATTCCTTTCATGGATAATGTCATCCCTCTGTGTGTATATTAAGTCCACGAAGGGTATTTGTAAAAAAAACTGAGTTTTGTATTTTGCTTTGTTTCTTTTGTAATACAAAGTGGTACACTTATTTTATTATTCAATGATACGTTTCCATTGAAAAGTTTGTATTATAATTATAAATTAGCTTTTCTTAACTATTTATGATGACACTCATCGAGAATTTTCCTAAACTCACCTAAATGTGGAATCATAATAAATTGAAAATATTCAGTAACCAGAAATGCACGAAAGTTATCCCAAATAAACAACACATGGATTCTTTTCACCCAAACCTCCTTTCACGATGATTTGACATGTGCTGCCATATAAGATTTTTTTGGTTATTTTCTATGTCCACGGAGGGAGAATTATTTGACTAGGGACAAAATGTACAAATTAATTCCTAAGTGCAAAATAACTTTAAAAAAAAAATTCAGGTTATACTTAACTAGAGATTCCTTTAAACTACACGCTGAAAAAAGAAATTATTACCATCAATGTACTGAACGAAAGAAATTATTTGAGTGTCAGCAAACTTTTGGATCAGGTGTAGAAACGTCCAATTGAGGGGACTGGTGTCTTATATTGAAAATGAGAGAGTTAAAAATTAAGACTATTTTAATAAAACGCATTTAATAGCTTTTCTTACTTTAAAACTTAAATATACATGAATGTATTGGGAAATTTGTTGTATCTCTTCTAATTTTATCACGCTGGGACTGTAAAAAAGCACCTTTTGTGAGAGAATTATACGGGCGATGATTGGCCTCGTGGCCTTTCGATATTAGATGGTTCCAGTTCGAAACCCTACATTCCACTGAGAGCATCATTCGTGTATGTTGTTCTGAGTTAAATTTGATGCTTTAGTCCTTCCCATGAAGTTTAAAAAGGTGGTGCCAGCCAAGTATGTCTTCTTCTTTATCTGACTAATAATCTAAATTTTACAGTTCCAAGATAACTTACGCAACTACAAATAATATAACAAGACTAATCCAATACATGATAATAATAAGAAAGTAAACCCCGTCGCTTAAACGCGGGAGGCAATGTACGACGGCCGAGACAATTAATAAAGGGAAAATGTGAAGATACCTGGTAAAGAAATAGTTCTTCTGTGACAAAAATAATTCTTCTTACTCCTTCCTTCACGAGAGTTAGTCTAATTACTGTCATAGTGCAGTGTTCCCACTCCGGTACGCGTACCCCTGGGCGAAGGACTGAATGGGCTTCGCGAATCAACGTTCGTAATATGGACACAAGAAAACATAAGGAATTCGAAAATGTTATAATTTTATATCCCAAGTTAATTTGAAGCTATTTTTTTCATTACGTTGCCACGAAGCAGATGCATTTATCCTTATCTGTCAAAAATCAAAATGTAGAATTCAAATTTATTCAAATTCGGAAGAAATTCCATACGAAAGCGGTACATAGCATACCTGACTAATAAAATTCCGCAGAGCTGAAGTGAAATAAAAAACATAAAGATTCCTGCGCCAGGAACAAGATAATACAGTGAATAGGAACATTCCTTAAAAGCAACCAAAACAACAGCCTGACGACGCTAACTGTCTTCTGCTTGCGGTGAGAGAGGAATTGGAAGAGCTAAAGCGAAGATAACCGTAAACCGTAATTTTGACCCATTTTGATACACGCATGTGATCGTCATCATCCCAATAGGTGATCAAACGATCATAGATACCCAACGGACGACTGTCACAATGTCGATTCCCTCTCCTGATGTTGGATGTCATGGTAACCTCATTCGACGAATAAGTCACAAAATATTACTTCTGTTATGTCGAATCACAAATGCAATGAAATCAGATCATGCTGATACTACTATGGATGGTTTTCCCAACAGAGAATCTTTCCAGTGATTTGAAGCAGGGATTTTGTGGATACTACATTTTTGCAAGTATTGATTTCTGAAATCTAAAGCAGCTCTTATTAACCCAAAGTTAAAGAAATTCATGTTGTGCAATTAAGCTGCATCTATATTTTGAAAGACATTGTCTACTATGCATTTATACTTCCATAATTTGATTGATTGATTGATTGAGGCTTAATGGCAAAAGCCACTGGACTATTCTGCGCCAAACACAACAGGTAGGAATAAAGATTACCTAAAATAACCAAATAGGCAAAACAAACACAAAAAACAAGAAACTAAGAAGACACTAATCAACAAGACATGAAAAGATCAATATCAGTGAGAAAGTAAAATAATTAAAAACCTGAGCATCACCCAGCATGTTCGTTTCAAATCAGAATTGATTGTTAAAATATTTCATTCTAAAATTACTATAATTGTATTCATAGAAAAGAAGTGTCGAATTCATGAAGTTGAAACATCATCTCTTCAATTGAAAAGTCTTCAAAATTTATTAATATTGACCAAAGGAAGAATCTTAGTACTGAATCAACGTCGGTATTTAGCCTTAATCTCTTATGTTTTGTCTGATCTTACTATTTGCTAGTTCACACCATTAATTTAATATATTCTCTGGTAACGCAAAGTTACATAAAGATAATCAAATAAGCAAATTATAAATAAAGCAAATTTAAATAACATAAATTCTAAAGATAAATTCCAAAATTTAAAAAATGTTTAAGTGAAGAAATATGCTGCAATACAACAAACAAAGAAGCTTCAACAATGATAATTCAAAAAAGAAAAACAAAATCAC
Source organism: Araneus ventricosus (assembly GCA_013235015.1). Lineage (NCBI taxonomy): Eukaryota > Metazoa > Arthropoda > Arachnida > Araneae > Araneidae > Araneus > Araneus ventricosus. The sequence continues at coordinate 39,136 of BGPR01007465.1, forward strand.
TTAAAATAACCTCTGATGAATTGAATTAAAATGACAAATAATTTGTCCACTTCCTTTTTTATGATTTGTATTTTTGCCGAAGGTTAATAAATTTTAAATTAATCTTGTTAGCGGTATTATATTTGTTTTTTCTTCTGAAAATTCTTTTTGGTTTGTTTATCTTGTTTTGTCTTTGTGTTTGGGAAATTTCGGGATAAGGAAGGGGCCATAGAGTTATTAGGTCGTTTCCTTACAGAAAAAATTCAATTTATTTTGAATCCATTCTGAATTTAGTCTACAGTTCCTTGAAAAAAGTGACTATGTCGCATTCCTTGTCTTCACATTGATTTACTGAGTTATTTCTGTAAGCTTTTACTTCTTTGAATTGTTTCATTCGTAGTACATATTCTTTTGAAATGAAGACACCGGGTTTTAGAAAAATACCTATTCAGATTCTGATACACATAAGACAACAACACACATAAAAGATACAGTGCTTTTACGTTGCAATTCTTTAAACGCCAGAGCTATTCTGAAGAATACCAACCAACTAGGCTCTAAATATCTCAATTTCTCACCTCTCGAGAGGCTAAGTCGTCAAACTGACTCTGCTTACAGAAAGCAACCCAGAGGAGTTGGGTGTCCGATCAACCATCATCATCATCGCCACCTGGGCCAAACACTACATCAGCAATATATGAGATTCACACACCTAGCTAGTTAACATCTTCACTCAAGCTAAAAAAAATTCCAACGACGATGATGATAACTGATAGAAAGCAGAATTTTTTTCCACTTCATTGTCACATGTTGAAACATGTTTGTCAGGACATTTTTGCTGACGGGTTGGGTGTTATAAAGGCCTTGTAACAACCGACGTGCGACGAACGATTAAAGGACAAAACTTGTACTTGCTTGTTTTATTAGGACTTATTTGTTCTTTCTCATATTATATAATATGTTGGAGAAGATCTGCTGAATGAAAAGCTATTACTGTAGCTAATGCTAGACATGTATTCCATATGAAGAATTGAACCATTGTCTTCTGGGCATATGTAGTATTCAAATGAGGGACATTGATGCTACATATTTCTAGATGGAATTATTCTGGTTTCAGATTCATACGCTTTGTAAATTTCTGCCAGTTCATACCGTTTTTGATGATAGTATGATTGAGGATAATGAAAGTAAACTAGTTATCTTCTCCAACGTAAACATCATCATAATAATTCAGATGAATGCAAATATAGACACCGAGATCCATCTTGAAGACCTTTTACGCAACCCTCAGCCATCATGAACAAATGTTTGAAGCTTGTGGCAGTATAAAAAAAATCTAAAATATTCAGAAGAGAAGATTTTATACCTTGCAAAACGCTGAAGTTGATTAATTCGCTGTCAATAAAATTCAAAATATAATAAATATTTTCAGACAATAAGAATGTTAGTACATTGTTACTTGAAAACAAAGTTCCTTGAAAAATGCGTTGTTAATCATGAACAAATTTGAGAATATAGGTATGCTCTCAACAATGCTGTCAATGATCATATTAATTGTTTTATAATTGTTTTATCAACAATTTAACTGCATTTTGAAACTAGCTTCCAATCGAATAAAATAAGGGAATTATATAAGCAAAATTAAGGTAAATAAATTGGCGAATTACTGATAAAAGTCAACAGATCTTATTGAGATGTCAATATTATTAGATCATTGTTTTCTTTGAAATTTCTATAAAATATATATATCTTTATTTTGAATTGAAACTTAGGGTCAGGATGCGGCATTTTGGATGTTATCATATAAATTCTTTTCAAGGAAAAGAAATATACAGGTATCGTTTTACATTTTACTTGCCATTTATGCTAACTTTTTATCCATTTTATGATTTAAATTTTTTAGAAAATTCATTACTACCTTGTCAGGGTGAGAACTTGTTTTGGAAAGGCTCCTGCTAAATTTCGGCAAAGTTAAAGGCAAACGGTGTCGGAGAGCACCTTCCGATAGCAAAAAAGAAGAAAGCTTAATTAAAAGATTTTGGAAACTGTCGTCGGCAAGGCAAAGGGTTGTCATAAAGGTTTCATGATAAGGGCTGAAACCTTTCGGCAAGGTAGAAGGAAGTGTCTGCCAGCTGAACAAGGTTTTCTGTAAGGCTAGTAAGATTTCCCAGCTTGCCATGCTTGTTTCAGGCCTTTCAGAAGATTATTAAGAGCCCTCCCTTCGGTTATGAAAAATAGAACTCCTTCCCTCCAGCTAAATGGCCTCCTTGGGCAGAAGGGTTCACACTTTTTATCCCTCCTCTGATGTTATCTGGAATGTCAATTAATTAAATCACTTAAGAATCACTAATCAAAGCCTAATTAATTTGAGTAATATAAATTTTAATTGAATCATTTCAAAATTACTCGTTGGGTAGATTGTGACAAAATTCCAAATTCTCCTGAGTTGGGACGAACCCATACTCATACAGTAAGAAGCAAGCGCCTAACCCCCATACTGACGCAGCCACCCGATGGGATGGTATGTCTCATAAAAAGCTTTCCAAAAGTCAATTTTGCGGGAAAAAGGTTTCCGGAATTGTCGCGCGAAATGCTTTCGGGGACTCTGTCGTTCAAGGTCGGTGATGGTTGAAATTATAAAAGGTTTTCCCATGCAAACATTTCTTGACAATGGTTTCCGAAACGGCCTTTGCGCGGAAATGGCCGCTGACAGCCTATGAAAGTGAATGGCAACCTTCCAACCTCTTACTATCCACATACATTAAATTACAATTATTATATTATATTATGACAATTATATATTTCAATGCAAATTGTAAATAACTGGTAAAAGCCACATAAGTAACTGAAGACACATGCGGCCTTTAAGGTCGAATGTTGTCTCATGCCTGTCCTACGTCTCTAATTTCAAATTTTTCTGTCTTATGTTTTCTATTTCTATTTCTATAAATTCTTCTGATGACCTCATACTGACGGATTGACTATTTTTTCGTATTCTGAGGTGGGTAAGTTTATATGAAGCGCGTTTTTAATTTGATGAAGCTATGATATTTTAAATCAATCATAAGCGGTTTTATGTTTGTGTTCGGTTTTCCCTTACTGTATAAAATAGATGCTTTTTAGATGGTATGATCTCTCTTTGTTTTGTTTGGGAAATTTCGGGCTAGGAGAAGCTTATATTGGTGAGTAATGCGAATTCTTACAGAAAAATTTCCCAAATTTTGAATCATTGAAAGTCTTACCCTCTGATAAAATGGACCATAGAATGGATTCCGTTGTTTATCTGATTCTCTCAGAGTTTATCTTAGTTTTTGCTTTCTTTGAATGATTTTGATTTCCTACTCGTTTTCCAAGATTCTAAAGGAGGTATTTGCATAATGAGTGAAAAATACAAGTAATATAAAGGTCAGTTATATATATAAAATCTACCCGTAAAAAAAAAAAAAAATTTAATCATTGCTTTTAAAGAATTAATCAATGTTAATTTTAAAGCCCTATATTATTAACATGATTTCTGCAATAGACGAGATAAAACTGTTCTTAAACATGCTATGCGTTATTATAACTCACGTCCAAGTCCTTCAGTTCTTTTTATTTAATATTTATTTATTTTCGCATTGATAGTTTAAAATGCTGAAAGAGTTAGAATACTTCTGTATTTGAGGTTCATCAAGACCATAATTTTAACGTGATTGTAAGTCTGACATCTGCTTACTACCTATTGGTGATACTGAAATTGTCTTGAAAAAGTCTCATAAGTAAATTGAATCAAAGTTTAACCTACAATCTTGAGAATAATTACTTGGAGAAGGTGCCATGACTAAGAAAGGGATTTTAAAATTGTAATTAGATATTTAATTAATCAAAAGTAAAAATGAGCTTCTTTCAGTGGGTACCAATGTCATTTCCAAAGGTAAATATTTCCTTCTTAAAAAATTCTAATAAAAGTTTCAAAATTAGTTTTAAAGACATAACTAGCCCCTCTCTAGTTCTGGGAGGGGGGGGTCGCGGCCAGGCACCTTACTTCAGAACATCACCTCGCTCGTTCTGATGTCTCCAGCCACTCTTCATTTTTCAGTTTTAGATATACCCGAATATCAGTGGAGACAGACCAGAAAACCGATGTATACTACCTTATTCTTATGACTTACACGTCTCCTTTAAATGTGTAAAATCTTTCAATAAAACTCATCTAAGTTGTTTTGTACTAACTCTCACGATATTGATATTCAATAACACTTTAGCCATGGCTAAGCTTTTCTGTAAATATGATAGAAAAAAAGTTTGATCGTTTACTTTTCTAGTACACGTATACAAAGAGAAGATTATAATCATCATGTCGTAAATTTCCAGCACAGAGATTTTGATAATCTCACGTCATTTAGACCTCCTGAGATCGAGGAATCACAATTTTGGAATTTTGTTTGTGAACGAACTCAAAAACGTTAAGCTTAAATGAAATTAGTGGTATTGCTGACTTGAGTAATACAAATTAGTATATATCAAAATCAATTTTTGTACAGAGTCCAATAACGGAAGTTCTGTCTAAGAAGTTCACATAGGAACATGATAACTCAAAAACTCACAGCTAGATAGATAAAATTGTATCAGTTCTAAAAATTAGAATGATATAAGCCTCTATTGGCTTTTGGACAAATCCCTCGACGCTGTAACTGCCTGTTTGGTTCTGATCGCATGCTTTGAACACATAAATTCCTAAAGTCAACGCTCAGATAAAATTGAGAATTTGGTAGTGGTCCTTTAACCCTAATTTGCTCAATTTTCGTCAATCGGTAAAAAACTTTAATGCCCTGAACCTAACTCCAATGCCATTACATTCTGATAAAAAAAATTATAACCATAAAGAATTAAAGGGCCTTCAAATCATGCACGTACATTTTGTTATTTTTTGGCTCCCTCCCTTATGTCCTTAAAAATAGCAAAATTCCTGCAGCCCCCTCTTATAATCACCTATGTAAGCAAACTGCACCTCCCCGTTCTTTTTTTTTGCAAAGCAACGTATCATATAATAATCTAATTTTTAAGAATTTTAGATTTAATTCAAAATAAAACCAGCGGGAACCATCCTCTACTCTCTGCTCTTCTCAAACTCTTGTCATTTCCCTCCCAGTGGATAAATCAGAACCTACTGAACCAAGATTCAACTGGCTATCAGAGGTCATTGCAGATTATAGTATTAGATAAATATATTTAGGTAGAAAAATCATGGATTGAAAGAGAGATGCGTATGTATATAAAAGTGTAATTTTATTTTCTCAAACTGTAATCGCCAAGCTCCGTAAAAAGAGCGGAAAACAGGAGAAGATGGCACCTGTTAGCTTGCTTATGGCATGAGATTGCTTCCAGTACATCGACATAAACAGGGGAAAAGTGATGGTAATCCTCTTCATGCGACAGAGATTGCATACCCAGTACGCATGCTATGCTGGAGATCGATTAGAAAAATTAATTATGCAATTTGAATGCCTTTTTCGTACTGATTCAAACCAGGAAATTTGGACCAGACCATAATAATTAATAATTAGAAACGTCAACCAGCATTCTTATTCTTTATCAAAGGTTTAGAGAGGTAAATTTTTTACAACGTAGCCGCGATTAAGGACTGACAGACAGTCACCCTTTGACGGATTTGACTCAAAGTTTTATACGACTCTACATTCAGATGATAAAACTGTACCATTTTATTCATCTAGCTAATTCAGTAAATACGTAACTGAACGAAGCGACG
>BGPR01007465.1:45419-62225 GCA_013235015.1 Araneus ventricosus
CTCTTCCATCTGCTTTTAACCTTGCAGCTCTACTCCTTATGAGAATACAGGGCGAAATGTTCTTTTCCTTATTATTAGTAGTAGAGATGTATACGTGTAACGCTTTTGCCAATGTTATCTTGTGAACACGATAACAAGATTAAGTTTGATTACATTTTAACTGGCCAGGGATATGTTATATGGACGGTGAAAATCTGGGCCGAGTTCGTAGATGGGATATCCAGCTTAAAGAGGGTGAAAATGGTGAGATGCTGAAAATTTCAGTTCCCCGTAATTCCCTTACGATTGCAAATAGAAAGAAAATCAAATTAGGTGAATTATTATCTCATCATAACAACTTTTGTACTGAAACTTTTTACAGCTACAATTGCTTAGAAGTTATGAGTTAAAAAGCAATGTTCAATTCCCCCCCATAATTTATCTTTCCCCCAAAGCTCCGTTACGATTGAAGATAGAAAGAAAATTTCAATTAGGAGAATTATCACCTTATCATAACAAACTACTTTTAAATTGAAAGTTTTTTGAGTAAGAATTACTTAGAAGTTTTGAGCTGAAAAGTGATACCTCCTTTTGAAGTGACCTCCTCTAGAAGTTTTGAGCTGAAAAGTGACCCTCCATACTTAGAGTGCGCTTTAACCTATGCGTGTGACACCTTGTTGAAAAGCTCCCATCAACCGCATTCACTTCCACTTTTTATACGGTAAACAAACTGATATATCCGGCTTTGCTCCGGATTAAAATGCTTTCTTTTCTAATATTTTTAATGTAAAAACTGCTATTGTATACAAATTAGAATACACAAATTCCTTTTCTGATCTGAAACGTTTTTAATTAAAATAATAATATCAATGGAACCAGACAATTTTTAAAAACAACCGATGGCTGATTTTCTCCATAAATTATTATGTGATATATAGGTACCTCAAATTTTCTTCACAATTACTCAAGTAAAAGAAAGGTTTTAATGAATATTTTGAAACAATTAAATTAAATAGTTAATTATTCATTAATTTAAAGCACGAAAATATACCAAATCAATAGTTGGTCCTGATATAAATTGCTAATAGTCTACTTTTAAAATTTTCTTTTAGCATTCGTCCAAAATTCTGTTAATGTATTCTTCCAACAGTTCTTATTATTATTGTTCTTCAACAACAAAGAATATTGTCACGAATTCTGTATGAAATAAATTTTGAAAAATTATTAAAATGAGAGAAACAAATTATATTAAAATGAAAGATGATTTATTAAAATTTAATATGGTGTAAAAATAGTTTCGTAAGACAATATTTTCCAAAGATATAGCGGAAAAACGCCTTGTTTAACTTTTAATTAACTGAAATTTTAGCTAACTTTTGGGCTTTGAAAAGTTGACAGTGACCTTTATCTTGTCTTAAATAAAAAGTGCGCAAAGTTTGGTTGAAATCAGTGCAGTGGTAAAGGAGATGTTGAACATACATACATAGACACAATGACTTTTATATAAATTTTGATAAATCCAAACTATTGCTGGCAAATACTATGAGCCGTAAAAAAGGTTTTATGTAAGATTTTGTCACAATTAATTTAATTTTAATTAATCACTTAATTTTAATATTTAATTTTATAATTAGTTAATTTGACAAATTACTTTAATTTGATATTTAACTAAGCATAGCGACACCAAGATTTATTTAATAAATTTAATATAAAATAGCCAAAAAAGATAGATAATTAAATAAGAGTTCCTTATTGATATTGAAAAATATCTCCTTAACTTTAAAATTGTTTTGAGATTTTCTGCTTGAGTATTTGCTTTTAACCGTCGAATGGAGATTTAAATTTACTGTTCAAAATGGTTGCATTCATATCCTATGCTTTAAACACGCGTATTAAATTTGCAACTCAAGATGTTTAATAACTTTTATCCTCTTATGTGTTAAGAATTTAGTGACTATTATCTCTGTAACCAGGGAGTTCTCTAAATGACCCCATTCTAGTAGTGCTTAAATGTTTCGTGTCATGTGATTTAAGCATATGACAAATTAAGGTTCGCACAATTATATGGTAACCTAGATTAAATAAATTAATTTTTAAATCTAGAGTCTTTCTTCATTCGTGCCAACTGTCAATTTCTTTTTACAGTTTCAGATAGGCAGGCTTAATGTTATATAGGGGATATTTGCACTGCTGGGATATTTATTTCTTTATGACTCTTACCTGTTGAATGATTATGTGTTGGTATATAAAAAAAATGGAGCAATGTACTGATTAATAAATCTAGCATAGCCTTTTGAGTAGAATGATAAAACCTTGATATAGTAAAAATTAAATGACATGAAAACAGAATCACGACATAAATATTGCAATGTGTGGAAACAATAAAGTCATTTGCTTTGTCTGTATTGATCAATATGTAATATTTCATTACTTTTGTAATATTAACGTAAATGAATCTACCTTTGCCTTCCAGCTTGCCAAAAGGGATTTTTTTATTCTAAGTTTATTCATCGGAGTGAATTATGGTATGTACTTCGTTTCCTTTCTTTTTATTTAATTCACGCGCACAGAACTATTTAGAATAGTTCCGCGTTTCTGTTAAAAGGTTTCTTTCTTTTTCGTACTTAATTTTGGAAATGAATATTTATATTTTACCCTTAACCGTTCTTACACCGAAAGGCTCCTTTTACTTAAGGATTTGCATTCATCATTTTTTTTTTCTGTTAGTGGATTTTGCATTATTTTTACTCGGACAAAACGAATTTAATGCCAATTGATTCATCAGTTCTGTTTTTCATGCTTTTTTATTTCTTAAGCACTCTGGCAATATGCAAGAGATTTTCTTCAACAACTTTCGTTAGTAAATCTGTGACATTCAGATCTGAGATATTATTGGCAAGCTAAAAGCCCGTCTTAGATGGGCACAAATCTTCTAGTATTTATTAAATGGACTGTGGAACTGTAATAAAATTTAGACTTCGCAATTTTTAGTAGTATATTTACGGACTCGAACAATATAAAATATAATTATTTACGTCTTTTAAAACATTTTTCCAATTGGAAGTATATGCCTGTCTCTTACTATTTAGAAATTAACTATTGGGCGGCGATTAGAGTGGACACCCTCAGTGGCGGACTGGCGAGATTGCCAGCTTGCCCGATGGCAATTGGGACTCCTTAAATAGAAGACACTTTGGGGCCCCAGGAAGTGTAGGAGAGAAAAAAAGAACTCTTTCTCTATAGTAAGCTTTTCTAAAGCAAATAAATAAAATATCCCAGTACCCAAGGTCCGTGTTTCGGCGTTCCACAACCGTCGATGTGGATTTATTGCCTTCGTAATTCGACCAACCTATCAGTGGGTGGTCGAATACTGGCCCAAGACGCATACGTAATTACAACCGCCCGTAGGAACTGCAGTGAGGTCTCTGTCCAGTCCACTTCCTTTGACCTTCCGATCATTTACAGATGTTTTTCAAGAATGCTGCAACCATCCAACAAACCCTCGGGCCATTGGCACAGGGTACCTCTTCTGTGCAAAGTCCAGCCGCAATATTCATTAAGATTTTTTGTTCGTTTCGGAAGCCCCTGCAAAGACTTAAGGAATTGCATCCCTTTGTGCAGAAAGGGGGCGATTCTTGTCAGAGATGGCTATAATGGTGCTTTTTCCTTTCTTTTTTGGAGTTTCATTTTACTGTCATAAATCTGACAAACAAGGGAACTCGCCTGTAAGAAAAGGTTTTCTTGGCTAAAACTGTGACTAGGACACCAAATGACATCTATGAAAAGACGACACTCACGCTTTTCTTGATGCGTTTGGGGGGAGTTTGCGTTTAGAAGAGTAAAGGTGGACTCAGTCTTATTGGTCTGTCTTTCATGGAGAATAATAGGTGAGAAAAATGTTATTTCTGTTTTTAGTCAGAAGAGAGTAAAGACATACGTAGCGTATCTTGCAAAAGGAAAGAAAAAAATTGAGAGGTAAGCTGAAATTATCATTTCTCTATTTTTACATTGCTTTTGTAGTATTAAACATTAACCACATTAAGCTACCAACCGACTCGTCCATCTTATTAATTGCCTTAATTTGATTATATTAACTAACTTAAAATTCGCCAACTTATTTAATTGTTGTTAAGTTGAAAGTATTAATTGCTACAAAAGACCGAGAAAGAAATTAGTTGTGCAAAGAAAAAAGAAAGTGAAAAAACAGTAGATAGAAAATGTATTAGCATTTGAGATAAATTTTGATGCAGTATGTTTTTGTGTCTAATGAAACTAATGATATAAATCTTTATATTCAACTGTTAAAAAAGTTTAAAACACACGAGATTCGATGAAGATAATTTTTTTTTAAATTTTGCATAATTATAATCTACAATTATTCGCATTATTAAGCTTATTATAAAGTGAAAATTTAACCTAATCATAACAAATAAATGAATTGCATAATCTCCAAGAAGACTATCTTGCCTTAAGCGGAAAAAGGAGCTTAAGGTCATTGCTAAAAAGTAAATTTATCAAAATAACATAGAAAATCTATCAAAAACTAAATCTATTTGAAGTAACGAAGAAAGAAAGAAAAAGACTGGACTGAAAGAAAAAAAACTGGCGAAACAATGAAAATGGATTGCATTTTAATACACCAAAAGAAGTTTTTTACATTATAAGAATTTTTTTTTGTACAAATCTATAGTTTTGCTCGATCTATATGAAATTTGGCACGCATGCTCATCAAAAAAAGATGAAAATAATTGTTAACTTTTTAAAGTCCAAAAGTAAATTAAAATTTCAGTTACTTAAAAATTAAGCAAGATTTTGACATTTTTTCACAATATTTTCAAAAAATACTATCTAACAGAATGATTTTTGGATTATTTATAATTCAAAAATACCTTTTTAATGCTACCAGTTTAATTACAAACCAGTACAAATTACTAAACACTAAATCATCCAAAGAAGTTTCTTTTAAAGGTCCCAAGTGGCCTTTGAAAACGTCCGCCATTCGAGTTCTCTTCCATTTCTTCCATTCTAATGATTTTTTAAATTTTTATTAAAGCATGATTTTTGTTGTTTTATTCTATAGTAATTCGATTGTTAATTATGGACAATATTGTTGATGCAATTACTGGATGCTGCTGCTGTATTGGTGAGCAAAAGGTGTATTGTTATCGCTATTGTTTTACTTCTTCTGTTTCTTCTGTATTTTTCTTCTTTTTTGTATTAAAATATATGTGCATTAAAAAGGTCTCTTACTTATAAACACTTCATTTATTTTAAATACATTTTGAAAAAATATTTGTCTGAGTCCTTTTTTACGTCGACTATTAACAAGAAAATTATTCAAATAAATTTAGCAAAATCATTAATTTCTTTAAAAGTTGCTTCAAGCTCCTCTCAACTTCTCTTCCTCTTTGAGTTTTTCCAAGACACGATTCACTCTATTGGCTTCTTTTAGTAGTGAAATCAGCGGAGAAGATTCGGATTTTTCTAGTGGAACAGCTTCTTCTTTCTTAGTAGTTGTTGGTGTAGTTTCTGGAGCAGGAGTTGTTGGTGTAGTTTCTGGAGCAGGAGTTGTTGGTGTAGTTTCTTGAGCAGGAGTTGTTGGTGTAGTTTCTGGAGCAGGAGTAGTATCTGAAGATGGCGATGATGAAGCACCAGTGCTCAAAGTTGTATCGCCTGTCACCTGCGTGCTACCTGTGATAGGAGGTGCTACAGTTGTGCAATCACCTGTATTGACAAAAATTATCATGTCAGTGTTATCAGGCTTTTCTTTTCAATCAACGACTCTGTTGATATAGGTTTACCTTAATTTAGTTTTTAGTTTATGTAATTTAGTTCATTTAGTTTTTGGTTTAATTTAACTTAGGTTTATTCAGTTTAATTTTTAGTTTAATTCAGTTTTGCTTAGTTTTCAGTTTAATCCAGTTTAGCTTAGTTTTCAGTTTAATCCAGTTTAGCTTAGTTTTCGATTCAGTTTAATTTAGTTTAGCTTTGTTCAGTTTAATTTTTAGTTTAACCATTTATTAGGCCGTGGTAAGTATACTTACCACCAACTTCATCAATTTTTAAATGCATTTTTTAATATTGGCATGAGTTCTCTCCAACTTTTTTATGAAAATAAACCTAGATGTTCCAATTTCTTTTCCCACACCATAATGAAGTGTCTGGACTTGATAATTAATTATTAATTAGCAAAATTATTTAACAAAAAATTAATGTCATCGAATTCGCTAAATGAATTTCTTTTCTTAAATGAATCTCAATCCCAAAGCCTATAACACTACTAGAAAAAAAATGGCCCTTATTATTGAGTTTAGCTTAGTTTTTAGTTTAATTCAGTTTTTCTCAGTGTTCAGTTTAATTCAGTTTTTCTCAGTGTTCAGTTTAATTCAGTTTTGCTCAGTGTTCAGTTTAGCTTAGTTTTTGATTCAGTTTAATTTAGCTTAGTTTAATTTTGTTTAGTAGCCTTAACGTCCCATATTGAAGCAACACGAGGACTATTTGGGAATGAACCCAGTAATCTGACCAATGGAGAAATGACGACACCTGCGTCGGCATATCCCTCTCCAAACTTCTGCGCCACCTAAACAGGAAGGTGTTTGACTCTCAGCGTATGATTTATATAAGTAAATGACGACTGTATCTTATCAAGTTTTAATTTTTGCAAAAACTAAAACATCGCTATGGTGTTTTTTACTTTCTTGTATACTAAGAGCAGAAAGAAAAACGTATTGTAATAAATTTTAAAAAATCGACGTCGTGATTTTGGTGAATAGATCTACCGGAGTCCGTAGCAATAGCTTTTGGAATTATGGCTTTGTGTGTGTCGGTGTACCTGTGAACACGAAACTCAAAAAACAGAACGAAGTAGACGAAAGAAATATGATACGCACATTTTGCAACTAACTTTTACATCTGTATCAAATTTTCATCGAAATCCATCAACCAGAAGCCTGTCTGTCCATCCGTCTGACTGCATGCGCTCACGATAACTGAAAAACGCAACGAGCTGGTTGATTGAAATCTGACGAATGACCTTATCACCAGGTAATTGGTAAATGTGCGGTAAATTTTAAACCAACGCATCAATTTATTGACTGTCTGTGCATCTGTCCTTTCGTGTGTATGTGGACGCGACAAATCAAAGGTGCAACAAGCAAATGGGACGAATTTCAGTAAGTAATCTTTACGCCAAAGTTGCAAATATATATGAAACTTTGTGTCTGTCCGTCCGTCTGAGTGCATGCTCTCACGATAACTGAAAAACGCAACGAACTGGATGAATGAAATCTGACGAATGATCTAATCACCAGAATTGGTAAATGTGTGGTAAATTCTGAACCAACGCCGTCAATGTATTGACTGTCTGTACATCTGTCCTTTCGTGTGTACGTGGAAGCGACATATCAAAGGTGCAACAAGCAAATGGGACGAATTTCAGTAAGTAATCCTTACGCCAAAGTTGCAAATGTATATGAAACTTTGTGTCTGTCCGTCCGTCTGAGTGCATGCTCTCACGATAACTGAAAAATGCAACGAGATAGTTGATTGAAATCTGACGAATGATCTAATCACCAGAATTGGTAAATGTGTGGTAAATTCTGAACCGTCAATTGATTGACTGGCTGTGCATCTGTCCTTTCGTGTGTACGTGGAAGCGACAAATTAAAAGCGCAACATGCAAATGGGACGAATTTCAGTAAGTAATCCTTACGCCAAAGTTGCAAATGTGTATGAAACTTTGGATGAAATCCGGCTCAGAGAGGTCTGTCAGTTTGTCTGTATGCATGACAGCACTCAACGCGATAACTCAAAAATACATTGAGCGATTTAAATGAAATTTATTATCAAATATATCGTGACACCAAAATAGGGTGAAATTTTGGACCGAATCGGCCAAAGAGAAAATGTCCAAAATATAGGTCCATAATGTTCTCTTCACTATCGGACGAATTTGAGATTGATTTTGGTTTATTGGCGCAAGAGCCATTCTATGGCTATACTGTGCCAGACGGATGTTTCACAGATAAAATACCATACTTAACCTCTTAGGGACTTATCCTGAGTTAACTCGTCCTAAATATCGTAGGTCACAAAATAACTCGGTCCTTAAGCGGTTAAATCCATATAGCAATTTTAGTTTGCAGCAAATTTGTCACGACAAGTCTGCAAGTGTGAAACGAGCTTGCAGCAAGTTAACGCAAGCCTCGTAGTCACCATAGGACGAACTTGCAGCAAGCTTGCATTGCAAACTCATTGCAAATTATAGCAAAAACAGAGTACGAACACAACCCAGGATAGAACTCGCGACCTAGCGCTAGGGAAGCCGACGCCCTAACCATTCGGCCAGTTAAACACTGAGAGAAGAAGATAGATCTCTCTAATACATCGTTCGATTCGATTCGCATACGATTTATTTTAAACTATTTTCTTGATTTCGTTAATTTTTTGAGTTGCGAATATGATTTGAAGTCAAAGAGAGAGCGATTTTCACTAATAGCTACGTTTTGCTAGTAGAATGAATTATGAAATTAGAGTTCAAAAGTAATTACTTTAAAATGGGACAAAATGTATAAGTTTATTTTTCGACAAACATTGACTGTTTTTTCTGTTTAATTTTGTTTATAAACGCTAAAATTACAATATTAAGAAAAAGGCGATATAGTTTTCTTTAAAGTAAAAACTTTTAGTAAAAACTTATGGAAAATGTTTCAAATTTTTTTTTATAAAAAAGTTATTTTTTTACAAATTATCATTGATTTATTGAATAAATAAAAAGAAGGACGGTCTAGGAGATGCTATTAAAAATCGGATGTTTTTTTTAAACAGAGACAAAGATAATTATCTCTTTGTGCTATCTTTGCATCAAGCTTGTTTTGCAAATTTGCATTGCAAAGGAGGTGGCGCTGTGAACTTGCAGCAGACTTGCAATGCAAGAAAGGGTGGCGCTAGTTGTCACGGTGAACTTGCCACAAGTTCGCTTCAAGTTTGACGCGTCAAATTTGCTATGACAAGGCAATATCAAGTCAAAATCAAACTTGCTACAAACTTACGTGCTGTCTGGGAATTATCATGCTCTAAAGCGGGGCTGGGGAACCTTTTTACACTGAAAGGACACATTAAACTTGGGCAGTTGGGCGAAAGGCCGAGAGAGTAGAATCTTAAATGTTGTTGTTCTGTAATTATTATTACATTTCAGACAAATATATTATTTCAATACAAATTGCGAATTACTGGTAACGCCGTATAAAAAACTCAGGAAGGTCGCAGGTTCCCCACCCCTGCTCTAAAGCAATCGAAGGTTAAAATAGTTATGAAAATTATTCTGTCAAGTTAGAACAAATAAAATTAAGTTTAAGATCATGGTTAAAAAAGCAAGAATTGACTTTAAACAGTGCACAAAATCCAATGGATTTTATAAATGGGAGAAATAGCGCGTGTGGTGTTTAACCAATCAGTGCAGATAGTATATTTGAAGCTTTCTGAAAGGAATGCAAGCGTTGTGAATTAAACAATGAGATTCAATTGGAATATGAAAACAGATGCGGCATAATCACAGTGCGGATACTTAGGTAGCTGGTCTTCGATGTGTGAATCGTGTATGGCCAATACGCAGGCGTGTTGGAATAGTATTTCGTTTCCTTTTATTAATCCTTTCTAAGGCCGTGGTAATTTTACTTACCACCAACTTCATCAATTTTTAAATGCAATCTTTAAGGTTGGCGTGAATTCTCGCCAAATTTTTCGATGAAACAAAAGCCTAGATGTTCTAGTTTCTTATCCCAAACTTTAACGAAGTGTCTTGACTTGATAATCTCTATCCCAGAATTATTTCATTATACCACAAACTAAGAAATGGCCTTTTAAAGGGTTAAAAGGTTTGCTGGATTGACTCACGCCTGATATTCGGACCCTATATCTAATTAAATGACCTTTTCTGTGCTATCTCTTAAGGGGAGTTGGAACCCGAAGTTCGTTAACCCTAACCCTGTTACTTCGATGTATCTCTTCTCGAAATCTGTTATAGATACGTGTTTGAAATTTTTTATAGAAGTAAAGTACGCCTTTCTCATTATACTGAAATGACCTTTTCTGTGCTATCTCTTAAGGGGAGTTGGAACCCGAAGTCCGTTAACCCTAACCCTGTTACTTCGATATATCTCTTCTCGAAATCTGTTACAGATACGTGTTTGAAATTTTTTATAGAAGTAAAGTACGCCTTTCTCATTATACTGAAATGACCTTTTTAGAAAAGACTCGAAATTTTATTTTTTACAATTTTTTTTGTGTCAGAATAGGGTAAAATTTCAATATGTCTAATTAAATATTTTGTAAATTTGTAAAAAATAGAAAATTAACCAAAAGCTCATTTCAGTATAATGAGAATGGCGTATTTTACTTGTATAAAAAGTTTCAAACATGAATCTATAACAGATTTTGAGAAAAGGTACATTGAAGTAATAGGGTTAGGTTAACGGACTTAGGGTTCCAACTCCCCTTAATTGTAATAGAGACGGGGACATCTAAATAGGAAATAGTGCGAGTCAAAGTGTGTGCCAATGTGTAAGAAGAAGTCACTATACGACGAAGCTAATCACAAAACTTACCATATTGGGGAAGTTTACGTGATAGTTGAGAGAAAAACACTCTAACGCATTTAAATTAATTGAAGAATCTATGATCAACCTTTGATGCACAACAAAGTTTCCTTTCAAACGCATTATTCAAAGAAGCATTTACAGAATTTCCACTGTTTTATCTCGCAATATTCGTTTCAAGGGCATATTAGTGGCCGAAAGATAGACGCTGATGATTATGGGGAATCGATTTGATGTGTCGCAGCCTTGTGAAATGCCATTCGAAGATAAAAACCACTTTTTATTCAAAGGCGATAAGCGCAGTTGAAGTTTTTCTTTATTTATTTTCTTTATCGTAGGTATTCTTTTCTGGGACGCGTGTTTGAAGTTGGATTTTCAGTTTAAAAGAAATAGGATTTTTTAAATTCTTGAAAAGGAATTCAAATCTAAATGTTTTCTCTTTGTGTCGAAAATATTTAATAAATCAATTTATTTATTATAAATCATCTGTGATATTCACTATTTAACACTTTCCGGGGCAGTGGTCACAAAAGAGGACACCAAAATTAAAATTTTCTTAAAAAGTCCCAATCCACTTTGAAACCCGGAAAGATGCACGAAAAGGCAGTTATTTGTACTCCTTTTAGAATGTAGATGGCAGCACAATGAAATTTCGCCTTCGAATCAAAAATATTAGAGATTAAAAATGAGAAAATTCCTTGACTCAGAGATAGGAAATCTTTTGAGTTCTTGGATTTTACAATTTTAGCAAATTCACTCGACAATTTTCCTCCAATATTCTTGAAGTTTTAATTTATGATTTTCTTTCGGATTGAACAATATTTTTTTGAGCGTATCAAGGTGCCTGTATCTAAAGGGATCATCATATGAGGGGGTGTCTTCAAGGGGGTTTGACCCCCTTCGGAATGATGCAAGTTAAATTTTTTTGTGGATTCTATGTCTCGACAATAAACTAAACCCATTCATGACGTTTTTTTTATCATATTTCAAAACATTTAATGCCTTGCACCGGAAAGGCTCAATTCACAATAGTCTATACACAATTATTTTATTATTAAAGTTTGAAGATGATATAACTAACATTTTTCGAACTTTTCTGCTATTGGTTATTTTTTGCTTGTTTTTATTTAACTTGGCTTGTTTCATGTTTTCAAATTTGAGATCTGTAAAGATGGATTTTCTCAATCAATTTTTCGCTGACTTTTTGATGCATTAGAGTTCTGAAATATTGCACAGTTGTGTGTTCCCAATGACAGCGAAACATGTGAATATTTTCGGAATTTAATTATCAGTTAGTCGATTAATTTTAATTAACTTTTGGTTTCTAATGAGAAGCACCATCTTACACTCATGGAAAAACAACTGAATAAAACGTTCCATAATATTTGTAAGAATTAATTATGGGATATATTCAAGACAAGACTAAAAAGAAGAAAATAACAAAAACATTTAAAACACTCTCAGACTTTTTTTAGTGCACTATAAACAAAAAATATTTTTTATCAGAAATTTGGTGATCAAACAAAAATTTTAAAACAATGAGGTGCCATTAAATTAAGTTAAAGATAGAAAATTCACTAAAATTCTTTAAAAATATATTTTAAACATGATTTAAAATCCAATTTACTTAGAGTATTTCTATAAGTTTCTAGTGCTTTTACGATTCTGTTTTGACCACCATATTTTTGATTTTAATATAATTATCTGCTTTTCAGAACATTGACTAAAAGAATGTTTAAAAAGTTTCTCTATTTGTATTATTTTTTATTTCACCACAGGCCAATATGCTATTTTTTTAGGTAGATGGTCTATAGCCTCTACAAAAATGCATCGGCAACAAATTGATCCATAATGCCTCTAAGCTAGCAGCTTATTTGAGTGCGTGACAAACATATATTTTAGGGAAAGTGGAGGTCTATTTTATTATTTATAATTTCTGGAATTAGCCTATTATGGTCATTAGCATCTTAGCAGGGTCAACACTAAATAGTCATTATTAAATTATCTCTTTTGCTAAAATAATTAAATGCGTTTCGATATAAATCACGAAGGAAATGAAGTTTTTAAAGATGATTAATCTGTCGCATGAACTGTATCGAATGTATAAAAAATGACAGCTTGTGTCATGTTTGTTCAATATCGAATGTATTAAAAACGACAGCTTGTGTCATGTTTGTTCAATATCGAATGTATAAAAAACGACAGCTTGTGTCATGTTTGTTCAATCTTTTTCTCTTTTAGTAATAAGTCTGCCGATGAATTATAAAAATAACTGAAGATGGTTGTTTGAAATACCAAGTTAATTTACGATTTGGATATTTAGAAATTAATCTAAGTTTTCAATGAAAATTCCATGAAATTTTAATGTTTTATAAGATGGATATGCATGGTGTTGCCAAAGGTCATTTACAAGCTTTATGGATCGGTCCCTAATATTTATTGACAGAACCGTGTCATGTATTGACAAAAAACAATTTGCGAATGACATCATGAAGGCATGATAGCAAAGTCGAACATTCTTGTGAAATGTCATCATTGAGATTCGAGTGGTTATTTATTTCATAAAAGATTATGCAATTCATTTTTAGAAGCTTTTGATAATATTTGAAGAAAATATTTATTCAATATTTATTTTTTGATTAAATCAATATTGCTTGGATCTCATAAATAACAATATCGAAATTTGTCTCAAATATATTTAAAAAATGATACCGACTAGAAAGTATTTATTTTTAACTCTTTAAACAAAATGAGGTTTTAATTGTTCAAAAGCTTTTCATTTTTATTTTATTTTTCCAAAAAATAGCTAACAGAACTAATATTATAATACATTATATTTAAGGAAGAAAAAAATGCATGCCGTAATTTCTGAAATCTAAATTAGAAAATTTATGAAACTTTTTATTGCCGAGTTAAAAATTCCCCGTAACCTAATTTCAATGTACTGCACATGTCTGTTCATGTCCGCTACAGATAAACTTATCTCATTTTCCCACCATCATTCAATTTTTTATTCCGTAGTAAAAAATAAAATTTATTTTCTTGTTCTTACCTGAGCTTGAACGGTTTTTGTATACAATAACCGTTATGGTTAGAGAAAAAGTAACAATAAATAGTATCGTGGATAAAATGATGAGCTTCTGTTCTAGGCCAGTCCTGGACGTCCACCAGCCTCTATTCGAAAAAGAAAGTAACACAATTTAAATAACAAAAGTAAACTAGAACAAAAAAGCGCTGGATTCGAAAAAGACAGTAACACAATTTAAACAACAAAAGTAAACTAGAACAAAAAAGCGCTGGATTCGAAAAAGAAAGTAACACAGTTTAGACAACAAAAGTAAACTAGAACAAAAAAGCGCTTGATTTGAAAAAGAAAATAACACAATTTAAACAACAAAAGTAAACTAGAACAAAAAAGCAGTGGATACGAATTGTTTTCTTTTATATTAAGTTATTATATACTTTATAATGCACATTACAGAAATATTACACACATCTTTGTAATAAAAAATACTGTTCAATATTTCTGAAGCTTTCATCTTCTCCTGGATTTTCCAAATTTATAGTTAAATATTATCTTCAACAGCTCTTAACAAGAATAGTAATTATTTTTAAAGCCATATTAGTTTAAAATTTCTTATATTTTTAAACAATATAAAAATAAATTTCCTTTCAAAATCTTTCAATCTAGAAATAATTCATTTATTTAAAAACTTGGCTTTTTTAATCTTGAATAATCTCTTAATTTTTTTTGTTTTAAATGGAATAATCGAAATTGTGCACCGCACAAAAAAAAGTAGAATTTGCTAATATTTTGATAAATGTGTTCTAGGTATTTTCGTTTTTGTGAACATGATTTGACAAAACAAAGAAACATCTCAAGTTGGAGAAAGCTTTCAGTTGAAATATCTGATTCCGCATCTAAAAGATTAAGATATTAGTAATTTGTTTAGGTTATGATTTAATTAGGATATGCTATTACTTCTAATCAAAGGAAAGTTCATTTATAGACTTTCAGAATGCTCACTGAGACAAGGTAATGTTGAGTAACATTTTTAAGTTTTCTGAAATTTAAAATTTTGAATCTCTTCTGAAATTTATTTGGAATCTCTTAATTTTCACGTAAATTGAAAAAAAGTTTGTATTTACTGTAAAACGTACTACTGCAAACTGAATAGCATATTTTTTAAAAGCGAATTAGCAAGTTTGATAAAGAATAGGGACTAAGTGGAAAGAAGTATAACTTGTTAATAAATAGATGAAAGAAACAAAATATTAAAAAATATTGAATTATAAAAGAAACAAAATATTAGAAATTATTGAATTTTAAATGAAAGAAGTCCCAGAACAAGTTTCAATCAATGAAATTAAACATATTTAAATGTCTTAACATGATTGCGGCTATTAAAAAAAGATTTTGAAAGCCATTTTTCTCCTTATCCAAAGAAGTCTAAGTTGTGTGTTAAGTTACTAAGTGAAAAGAAGTCTAAATTGTTAATAAATAGATGAAAGAAACAAAATATTAAAAAATATTGAATTATAAAAGAAACAAAATATTAGAAATTATTGTATTCTAAATGAAAGAAGTTACAGAACAGGTTTCAATCAATAAAATCGAACATATTTAAATGTCTTATCATGATTGCGGCTATTTAAAAAAAAGATTAAAGATTTTAAAAGACATTTTTTTTCCTTATCCAAAATCTCAAAGCTACTGCGGATATTTTGTGATAGGTTAAATTAAATTTATGCATTGACAATAATTTACTTTGTATTCATCTTTCGTTAATAGATTTAATTCACACTTAACTTGAAATGTGTGTACTCTGAAACAGATATAAGAAATAAGCAAATCGCAAATTTCCAAAAATAACCCTCACTTTGAGCAGTTCTACCACTTTCTTCAAATTTCTCTGCAGAATGAATTAAGAAGTTGTATTTAAATGGAAATTTTTACTGCATTCTGTAAGTCGAAAATCAATGGAAACAAAATCGGTGTATTGCTAAAATTAAATAATTTTTTACTGAAAGGATTTTGAATAATGGAGATTATTTATTCCTTACAAAAATTATCGATATGTCTAATGTTCACATGTTCAATACATTTTTCATATTATTCAATAGCGTCCAGTTGATTATCTGTGTAATCCACAGAACTGTCTTGGCTTTTCGCGTTAGAGATATGTCTCAATTTACCAAAAGTTTGAGGTCGTCTAAATGTATTTATTTTTTCTCAGAAGAAACCGGTGTATTGCCAAAATTAAATCATTTTTTAGTGAAAGGATTTTGAAATGATGGAAAAAAATTCTTTATTCTTTACAAAAATTATCGTCATAATGTTCACGTGTTCAATACATATTTCATATTATTCAATATCATCCAGTTGATTAGAAATAGGGTGAAGTATAATCATAGAGCATTTACCTATCTGTGTAATCCACAGAACTGCCTTGGCTTTCCGCGTCAGCGTCAGAGATATGTCTCAGTTTACCAAAAGTTTGAGGTCTTCTAAATAGATTTAGTTTTTCTCAGAAGAACTAACTAACCACAAAATCATATTAATATTTATGATATAAAGCGTATAAGCAAACATATCAATAAACCGACTTTAGGCATCACAAAAAATAAAAGTGGAAAAATTTATCCGCCCACCCCCTTTTTTTAATAAATATTTAAAAATAAATTTTTATAAACATTCATTTATAAAAATGCATAGTTGTAAAATAGGGTTTCTTTACAAAATTATCTCCACATTCCGATATGCCAGTATGAAGCATTGAAAATTAACATTTTTCTACAAACATTTGTTTACAAATAAATAAGCAATAATTTAGAAGACTGCTTTTTAACATTTCATGGTTTACAAATCCATTTAAAATAGCTAAATAACTAGCCTCCTCCTGCAGAATGTTGGGAAAATTGTTCAGTGTTTAAGTAAGAACAGTGTTTATCTGCAAAATTATCTCCACATTCTGATATGCAAGAATGAAATGTTAAAAATTACATTCTATAAACACTTATTTATAAAAATAAGCAGTTATTAAGAAGACCGCTGTTTAACATTTCATGGCAATCCACGTAAAATGGCTGTGTAACTAACATACTTCTGAGCAGGTTGGAAAGATATAGCAGATGAAAAGTATGTTTTACTGCCTCTATGTTTAAGCATGAATAGTGTTTCTCTCCTCCACATTCTGATATGCAAGAATGAAATGTTAAAAATTACATTTAA